>JAODJW010000041.1:3359059-3370015 GCA_026777045.1 Hyperopisus bebe | reverse complement strand
GATGATCTCAACAAAGACGTTGTAATGGGCCGTGAGGTTTAACCCAGTGATATTAAAACTGAGAAATGGAAACATTCCACCCCGTTCATGACTACAGTAGAGTAGATGAGGTGAGGTGACATTTGCAGAGCGACTGCTTTCAGGGTTTGTATGATTCGCTTTTAGTTTGGCTCCATGGCAACAGGCAGGTTTTAAACGCGAATGAATGAACTGCCGGAATGTTCTGTTCTAACAATAGTCAATAAACAAGGGAGCTGCAATGCATAAGGAAAATAATACCATACATTAGCCGAAGGAAATCTGCTGCTGGAGGCCCCTTGATGCTTTGTGTGGGGTCCTAGTTCCGCTTTTTTATGAGTAATCAATCTCGTGTTGGCACTTTTGTGCCAAACATTGTCGTGATTTAAGCCTTTTCCAGGGAAACATTGCTGTCATTCATTTATTCATCTGTCTATCATCATTTGGACAACAAGGATTATTGACAGCCTTGGAACAGCTGCTGGAAGCTAGACCTACGTGCTCTGGGCCTTACTGCCAGCACCTCTTCCGGAAAACGCCGAGGCCAAAAATCGGTGGGCCAAGAAAATATCGACTGAACAGGACCAACGACCCAAAGGTTAGTGTTTCTGTAGGAAGTGCTGTAACAGGAAGTGGAAACTGGAACTGAGATAATGGCGGCAGGTCATTGGGGGGGTCAAACAAAGAAAACACGGCAGGATAAAAATCTGCAGAGTTTGTCTCTGAGTTTGACCCTGAACTGTCAGGAAAAAAGTGCCAATTTGTACCTTTGAGGGTACAATTACTTATCACTGGTGCTGTACGGTCTGCCAATTGTACCCCAGCTGTAGGTAAATGTACCTTTTAAGGTACAGAAATGGATTTGTACCATTGGGGTACATTCATGCTGTTTGTGCCTTGAGGGACGAAACTGTACCAGGACTGCTCCCTTTTTTCTGATGGCTTGGAGCAGAACTAAACCTCAGTGGAGAACAGGCCGTCCACATGGACCACAGCTAGATCCTCCCAGGGAGCTGTAATGAAGCAGGTCCTGTAGTCTCCCTTCCCTGCTGATGTTTACATCCAGGCTGTGGGTTTATAACCCAATGGGGCATATGTTTATATCTCACTGTCTTAGGCGCCAGAGAAGAATGTAAGAAGCTGGAGCAGGCCTGCTGAGCGAGGCCTGGTGATTGGTCAAGCACTTCAGTGTGATTGCCACTTTTATGGGAGAAGGCGAAGAGAACAGTAGACAAACTGCCCCGAGCGAATCGGTTTGTCTTTGCTGGAGGGGCTGCGTAAGGAACAGGAAGCTCTTTGGCCCCTTAAAACCCCCGACTCACATCTGCCCTGAAACTGCAGTCACCACAAGCAGACATTGCTGTAACCTTTTTGGTCATTCTTAATAATCAGCTAAAATAATGTAATAAAATATTAAGTATTAACAAATGAATTGATTGATATTTAAGTGAGTGTTTTTGTATGCAGATACATTTTTTTAACTGCTCAGGGTCTGGTGTTACAAATAATTCTATATTTGATTGTTTACAGAGTTTGGTCCGAGCTGCTGTTTCAGCAGTGTACGGTGGCTCACCTCGCCCGGTGATTTGTGTAGCGTTAAGATTGGAGCACACACCCAAACGCAACCCAGACGACGGCGAAGCAAGGAACTGGGGATCTGCGTCTGTCCTAAAAGTCACCGCTGTATCACTTTGCTGCATATAAACAGTATGGTTGAATATATAGCCGGGACCTAAAGTCCAGTGTCCCTGTGTGCAGGAACCTTAATATAAATAACCAGTGGAAAGTGGATGTCTATAAATGGATGGAAGTGTGAGCTGCTTTGGGTAAAAGGATTAGCTAAACAATGGAAGTGAAAACGATATTAAAACATGCAAGACATTCATTCTACTCAAATCTCTAAGCCAAAACGCATGATGAAACCCACATTGACCTGTTTAAATTGTTGTAAAGGTATTTGATATAGCTTGCTTTTCCAAGTTAACTTGTATTTATAAAATGTTGAGTCAAGTAGGTAATACGTTAAGTTAGCCAGACAGGAGGAATGAAACCATGTACGGAGAAAATAAGCGGCCTATAATCAACTAACCCTTAGTTGACGGGGTACTCGGAATATACAATGATGAAAGATCCAGAACAGAAAGTTCAACTCACACTGTCTGGTATGTTCTCTCTGTGCCTTCATGACCCAGGAACAGGTAAAGTGGACCACACAGAGGAAATCGTTTCATCAGCTGTCAAGAGGCATCCGATTGGTCGTCACTACTGACTGAGAGCAGGGCATGAACCTGATGAGTGGCTGTTTGATAACTGAGAGGGGCAGTTAGATAAAAGGATGCTGGGAAGGTCGGCTTTAATGCCCCCCCTAATGTAAACATATGCTGCACTTCCCAACACCATCAGTTTTTTTCCTGAGTCATTCCTTCCCCGTCTATCTCACAGTTGGTCAGCTTTCTCTGATTTCACACCCCGCTCGTCTTAAACAACCATGGCTGTATGAATATCAATGAGAACAATCCAGCCCCAGTGTATAAAATTGGGGGCACATTTCACAGACAATCAGATCCCAGTCAAACTGAGAAACTTCCATCCCAAGGTGAAGCCTCAAGCCAGCCTGGACTCATCTGACTATGGCAAGTGTCTGCAGACTCACCTGGTCCAAGGTTTCCAAGAGCAGAGCTTTGTTTCTGTGGGGCTGATCTTATTTTTTTGTGGGGGGCAATAAGCAAGGAAGAATTTAATAGTTAAATAAGAGCCATTAGCTTAGAAAGATTGCTTGGCTAACTACCTCCCATTAGAGAAAATGACTTAATATTAGGACAGAATGTTCCAGAAGCCTTCTTCATTAATACAGTCTCCCAAACAGACACTTTGGGGAAACTCGGATGTGAGGTTTAGCTGTTTAAACTGTAATTTACTGGAATTTGCCTCACCATCGGTGTCACTAAGTGTCACTCAACTGCCACTCATCCCGAACAGTAGATCCTCGTGATTTTTGGATAAAGGATCAGTTGTTATTGGACAGAGGGAAAGAAATCCAGAAAAGTAGGTGGAAGAAATGAAACGACATGAAACTGAAAGCAATCCAGATAACGAGATGATGCTCTGATAGCTCATTTCACTGAAAAATGGCGCGACAGAAGAAGCCCGTGACTGTGACACAGGAGAAGCTCACCAAGGGCTTGTTTTACAGAGACGGGTAGGTGCTCCATGGAACTGTACAGACGGTTATGGTGGGGGTGGGGAGGGAGTGGGGGCGTATTTGTCTCGCCTGCTCCCTAGACTTTCCAGTTGTCCTTGATCAAATTCGGCTTGCCCCCACCAGGGTACTGAGTATGACCCTGTGTTGCCTCTGCCACGTGGAGATGGCTGTGCAAGGCTTACCGATGTTTCATCCAAGCACAGTGATGGAGAGCCTGAGTGGAAATGCCAGAAGGCAGAGGTTATCCCTCGACACTAAACTGCTCCATCGCAGGACACTCATGCTAACAAACTCACATACTGAGGCAATTTTGAGTCTCAGCTTCACCCGAACAAAGGGCTCTGTGGATTGTGGGAGGAAATCCCACCGTGAGCGTGAAAAGGAACTCGAGAGCCTTTTGGACTGAAGCCCGGAGCCCCGGAGCAGAGAGACGGCGCCCCCCCACCTGCCGTTTTCGTCCATGTCTGACCGGATGAGAGCCCAGACCTTCGCGTGACGGAGCCTCTTCAGCGCGAATCCGCTTTTCCGCGAGCTGCAGTCACGGCCTTTGTACTCGTTCATGCCATTTGTTCACATGCTGGGATGACATGCAGCCACCGGGAACATAAACGTTAATTAGACATTAAATACATACCGAAAATCAAAAAGCCAGTTTCAGGTTAAGACATGAAGTGATCAAAAAAAATACCCTATAGCGAGGGACTCGGGGCTATGAAGACCAGAACCACACGCCACAAAAACAGCTTCTTCCCTTCAACAGCTGATCTCATCAACAAGCCTCCTGGCCCCTGCTGACACGGTCCCCTCCCCAGCCACCCCCCCACTCACTCTGCACCCGTCTTTGTACATCTTTGTCATCTACTGAACATCATATATTTTCATATTCCAGTATTCAGTAGAACTCTGTTCCCGTTATTGTCCTTATAATTATTGTTTGTATATTGCACAGCTTGCATTGCTCTACAATATTTTATTCTTTTATTGTATTATTTTATTTCTACTCATCTGTTTTTCTTATGTTCTTGTTCCTCTATGTTATCTGTGAATGCAAGCACCAATACAGCCAAAACAAATTCCCAGTGCATGCAGCTGCACCCATGGCTTAATCAAGTGAATCCAGATTCTGATTCTGGTGTCACTCCATGCCACCTGGGATTACGCTCTGATCGATGAACTTTTTTCTCGAAAGACATCGCCAGTGCCTAAGAGGATGTTACCATGCTGCTGTCTTTGGAGGTGCACTTCAGGGACCTGGGGGGGCTCCTCTGGGCTGACAGGTGGGGGACACAAGCCGTCACACCTGCAGTGCGGTAAATGCTTAAACGTACCATGGGTTCAGAATCAAGGGCCGTTTCTGTGTTTCTACTGTATCCATTTTACGTCATCTTCCATTGCCGAATACCAGTTCCAATGCTAAGAACGAACGGTCAGACGACAGTAAAAATCCCCGGATGTCGTTCTTGCTCCGGGCCAAACATCAAGGATACGTCGGTTGCACCCTCACCGAACGAGACCAATCCCATGATTCATTGCTTCTCAAGTTCCTTCTTAGGAGGCAAGTTGGCAAGACCGCTCTTGCCAAGAATCACCCAAGGTGTCTTTTGGAGCTCTGTCCCTTTAAGACGAGCGGGCATCAGTGTTTATGTGCGGCCAGATAGGAATGGCTTGCAAAACCAGGGTACTGTTATGTGGGTGGGGGGGGGGTGAGTGATGAGGACACATCAGCCCCCACGCAGACTAACAGCATTAAGCCATGTGTGGCCCAGATGGACACGCACCCTGTCACTTTTCCATGTAAGGAGGGAATAAATGTTCTATGACCAGCTACATGGGGTGGGAGGGGGGTTCTGAGCCGAATACAGTCTTGAATCGAGCCACATTTCATAATTCACAGCCTGGGGGGGCCTCATCCCCAGCATGCAATGGATGCCCATGTCTCTCTCTGCTCTGTCATACAAAACTGGGCGGAACTGAAGCTTTTTTACTGGGAGGTGGGACGGGGGGCTCAAACATGGTGATAATTCGGCGACTGCAGACTGCAGAGCATCTCAGAAGGAAAAGCACATTTCAGCATAAAGCTTTGTGGCTTGGTTATGGGCTATAGTGCCGCTCGCGTTCGTAGCCAGCGGAGGACGGCAAGAGTGGGAGAAACGCCAGCGGGACGCTTAATGGTTATGGGGTGGACATTTTCAGGCCCTCAGAGGAGAACGGCACTGGCAGTGCACTGTTTCTGTTATTGAGTGTCATAGAAACAAGTGGCCTGGCAAATAGGTGGAGAGCAAACTGCAGCATAAGACATTATGGTAGGATGGGTTGAGAAAAAGACCTGAGCAATTCAGCCGGGTTCGAGAGCCTGGTGTTGACGACAGTGCTGTGCAATGCAGGTGGGGATTAAAACTAAAACCCGCCACCCCCTAATACTCTTACGTTGTGTACTACAGCATTTTAAGCTTGCCTATCAGGAATCGGTGCTGGAGGGGTCATGCAGAGGCCAACACCCACTTTCTCGGTCCGTCGGCATGGCGACGTGTGGCGGTGGCGATCCCTCACACGGCATCGCATTACAGAAAGGCCGGACGTTAAAAAAAACGTCTGCCAGCTCTCTCACCTCGTGGGGGACGGGGTGGGGTAATGCCAATGTAACACACAGACGTAATCTCACAATAAATAATGCATTTGATTTCCTTCGGTGACAAAAAAAACTGTTATGATCTCATTTTTTGGGGGTTGAGCGAAACGCGTCAGTGATTTGTGTTTTCATTAAGAGGAATAATTCACTCGCCGCACATCAATGTGAAAATGAAGCAGCAATTCTCTTGACAGAAGACCTTACAGACCCCCGCCCCCCCAGTGGCCATACCGAGGGGGGGGGGGCAGGGGACATAGAAGGACACAGTCTTAATCACACGGCTGATAGAGGCAACACATCAGACCACAGATCACCCTCAGCGACCACAGTCTATCCAAAAGGTGCACAGGTGTGCACAAAACCTCCTCAGATGAGATAAAAATATTATTTATTCTAACGGTTTTGATTATTTGTATATGTACAAGTACAAACAATTAATGTACAAAGTGGCAATTTGGATGGATAAGTCTTTTATAGGAACATTAATAAAAACACAAGGCGCAACCGGAGCATCTATCAGCAAAACAAAATGGCAAATCACAGCCCAGCGTCTAGCTAGAATAATGCTATGAACAGCGAGCAGTGGTTGACCAGTGAGAGGAAGGAGGGTGGGGGCTGTCAGTGATGGATGGAGCAGGGTGGGGGCTTAAGGGACATTTGGAAAAAGTCGATAGGCCACAAGGCAGATGGATGTGGGGTGAAGCACCCACCCTTTGGTCTCCAAGGAATACGATGTAGCAGAAATCGACCAGGGACTTGGGGGACCAATGACCAAATTGTCGCGGGTGATTAGTTCAATCCCAGAATGCTCAGCAGCTCCCAGAAGCCCATAACTTCTGACCGGAAGGCAGCCAATGTCACAAGGACATTCAGTCATGTTCTGTTTTGTTTTTTTTTCACGATAATCACCTGCTTTGCTTTCAACTTGAAATGTTTTACTTCAAAGTCATACCATGCTTTTGAATTTTTGTTTTGTTGTCAGTTGAATTTGAAATTCATATTTTTTTGTTTCCCGCAGCCGACTGTTTTCAGCAGCAGGAACACAAACCTGAAGGCAGCCCGACATGTTTGCCATGTCGAATTAACAGCACGACAGGGCGGCAGGAAACAGCATCCTTAGCTTTTTTGATACATCAGGCAGCGAAGGAATGAACATCATCCATTGTTGTTGAGAAACAGCCAAAATTCGTAAGTCAACGGCCGATTTTCTGCCGTGATTTTTGCTAATTCATGTGCAACGAAGGCCCCTGTTGGAGGTCCCCAAATCCAGTCAGATAAATTAGCAATGCAGTGAATAACGACTACATTCAGACAGCTCCTAACCAGCTCCGGTCAGGATAGAGAACGTGGAACATGAAACATGTGACATGGCAGGATGGGTATGAATGAACCGGAACTTCCTCTGTGCGCCTGTTTAACGCTCAGCCGGTTAATGCCTGTGTGATGCCTGTGATCAGAGGGCTGCTGGTTTGAGTCCAGCCCCGGCATGTCTGTGGGCCCCTAAGCGAGGCCCTTAACCCCCAGCTCTCCGGGTGCTGCTGTGATTGGCTGCCCTTCACAGTCAGCTGGCTCTCACCTACAGAGAGCAAGTAGGGGGAGGCGAAAAGAGAATTTCCACAAAGGGATCAATAAAGTATCAATTATTATTATTAGGCCGTAAAGCCATAATAGGATTGATTGCACAGTGCTGGGGCAGGTAAGTGAAATGATATTGAACGAAAAAGATCTCAGGCTGACACCCAAGCTGCTAGCAGTCACAGCTCAGAGCCTTGTCAGCAGTATGCGGGCGAACGGCCCAGCCTGTAGTGGGGCTTGATGGAGCGGATGCACCTACTAATGAGGCAGATGAGCACATCAGAGGGGCCAACGAGGGCTTTGATGTTGTTATTTTGGAGACCAACAGCTGCCTTGGTGAGGCCCCACTCGAAAAGCCACTTTGGGGCCACCTGTCTCCCCTAGTGTAGTGACTGTCCTAGACCAATAGGGGGCCCCACTTAGACGTTGATTGGTGGTAAGCATCACCACCAGGTTCATCTGCATTTTTGAAACTCTGCAATTACCCTCTCCCCGGCAGGGGCCAAACATCATACTTAGACAGTCCATGTGATTACAACAACCCAAGATTCATTTGTGTTACTGAGCCATGTCTGAAGCTACGTTTCCGTGCTCGAGTGCTTGTATGACAGGCATTCTGCATGCCTGGAAGAGTGCCTCAAGCCATTCGTACAGCCAGCTCAGGACATCGTGACAGTCAGAGACAGCTCTAGCCGCCCTCTCGGCTTGCTGTGACACACAGGCTCATGAGCTCCCCCTGCTGGTAGTGCCTACTCCCCAACCAAGTGCTGGGACCTTCCCTCTAAGTGAGTCTCTCACCATGAGAGTTGTGCTGTGCTGCATGATTGATGTCAGGAAATTATAAACAAATGAAGAAAAGCTTAGCTTCAGGAATGCTAAAGAGGCGCCATTGAAATGCTGCACAGCCCAAATAGTTTTGCTAGATAAGTAAGCTCAGGGGGATATTTCGCAAAGCCCAGAATGCACTTGGGCGTGACAATGCTCTGTGGGAACGTAGGACATATTATTAAAACTGGAATGCAATCCTCAACTTACTTATAGTCACAACACCACTGCTGATCGTTAATTCACACGCGGACCAACTAGACAGAGTAGGCAATTTCACCAAAAATAAATATTTGATGAGTTCTGATATCTGTAAATGAAATCTTACAAACAAACATCCAGTTAATAGCTTGTCGGAGTGAGCTGCTTTCTTCCGTTAATGTCTGAGAATGGGGTAATTTCAGGTCCAACTCCCTTCTGTGACTCATATTTTACAGTATTACTACCTTTTTATCTGTTTCTCCCAGGAATATTAGGGAGTCCATTTATCCTGCGACTATTTTTTAGCCACTTAGCAAAGGACAGTGGCCCTGGCTCGCTTGAATGAGGTCATCAGTTCAGGGAGATTGTCCCCCGAGCCTCCAGATGGGACATACTTGTCTGTATTTTGTCTATTAGTTGAACTATGGAAACTATATCTGCTCTCCCCCTGTTGATCTAAGGTTCCTGGTCTAATGGCATCGGCTATCGGCAGCTACAAGATGAATGATACTCAGACATAGCTTTTAAGGCCCCCCTGACTACAGTCAAGGGCGGGTCAAAAGAGACCCCCCTCTAAGTGGCATCAATGAACTCAAAGCATCTCAAGGGGGTCGTGACAAGAAGAAACTTATTTACCCAAAGCCCTAAACCGTAAACAGCTATAGAGGAAACATATTAAAGCCCCTTTGTGTTGTTTTTGTTTTAGAAAGAATGCTTGAAAAAAATCTGCAGTGTAGATGTCTTCTTTGAAGGAGCGCCAGACTCCATATGACCCGTTATCTCCATCCTCCTGCTTGATCAGCACCTTAACCTTGGTCGCTGTTCATTTCCATCCTTACTGAAACACTGACTTGTCATTTTAAGTCTCCCTTGCATTTTACACCCAGATAAAAAGTTACTTCAGGTCTTCAGGAGAAGCTCCCCTCCATATCTCCTCTTGAATCGACCTCCCAGACCATTTGGGTCACTCTGCTCCCCACGGTAAATAAGACTCCACCTGGCAGAGCGGATGCGAGAGGTAGGACCAGCAAGCAGCAGCTTCTCATGGTCTGCCAAAGAGCAGCAGATGGTGTGGTGGGGAAAGGCTCAGAGCAATGACACCTGCAGATTCCCGGCTGAAGTCCTGGGAGGGACCCTGCTGTTGTACCCTTGATCAAAATGCTTGTTCTAGATGTTCTAGTAACATACCCAACTTTGTCAAAAGGATGAGTTCTAAGTTATTTTGATCAACTGTATAGCTACACTATAGATACCTTCATAACGCTTTATAGTGAACAATATGGCCACTGTAATGCTTTATGAAGGTTTTTAAAGCAGATTTTAGATGAGAGCTTCACATACCATTCATAATGCATAATAAACATGGCTATAATGTGTTATGCCTTGTTATAAATACTTATAGCTGTGTGTATAATACTTTATGAATGCATTATGAAGATATCTATAATGCATTATACATGGGGGCTTAAAGTAAAGTGTTACTAAAAAGGACCACATAACAGCTGAATGGAATGAATTTGTAATGCAAATTCACACAAGCGAATGCTAAGTTCTCTATTGTCTGATGCTAACATAACACAGCGATTCTCACACATCCCCTGTAACTAGTCTCTCTTCACAGTACGGCTCGGTTCCTGTATATCAATGGAAAAGCGATAGCAATTTCCTTGTCCATCACGCAGTCAATCTTCTGCCTTTCTTACACCTCACGCACATGCTTATACTCAGGCATGCACCCCGAGCGATATCAGTGTCTCCCTTAGCCCTGGCACTTAAGCATTTCTGACAAACTTTCCACAGGCATGCGTTGGCGAGACGGCATCCATTTAAAGCTGGCGTTTTCGATTTGCGGGCGACACAATTACGAGGTAATAAAGTGCCCCTGGTCTCCTCACCGCCAGTCTCCATTGATGCTGCAGAGCAAAAAATAGCCCCTTTGTTGGCATTCTGTGATCAAGGGGTAGAGTTTTTAGCCTGTTTTTTGCTTTTTTTTTTTTTGCACATTCTTGCCACGGCACTGAAGTCCTGAAGATGTGACATTTAAAGTGTCCGTCCCCAGCTTCGTCTCGAACCTCCAGCACCGACTCTTGTCGAAGATCGCCTGTTATTAAGGCTGGATGTTGCCAAACTTGAAAAAATCCGGGGGAAGACCGAGATTTTATTAGATCTGACAAGCAGAGTTGCAGCCAAGGCGAGACAGACTGTACAGCACGCTGCCTTCTGTGCAATTATTAATATTGTTTTATGGGAATCACGCATCGGCTCCCACGTGAACTCTCTGTTTATTGGTTGACCAACTGCCACCTTCAGACCCACTAATGAAACGACTGCTGCAGCTCGGGTGGCCCACTAGGAGCCTGATGGAATAACTGCAGCTCGGGTGGCCCACTAGGAGCCTGATGGAATAACTGCAGCTCGGGTGGCCCACTAAGTGCCTGGTGGAATAACTGTAGCTCGGGTGGCCCACTAAGTGCCTGGTGGAATAACTGTAGCCTACAGTTATTCC
>JAODJW010000041.1:3338743-3354446 GCA_026777045.1 Hyperopisus bebe | reverse complement strand
AGAGCACACCAACTTCCCGCATCTAGCTTCAAAGCACACCAACTTCCCGCATCCAGCTTCAGAGCACACCAACTTCCTGCATCCAGCTTCAGAGCTCACCAACTCCCTGCATCCAGCTTCAAAGCACACCAACTCCCTGCATCCAGCTTCAGAGCTCACCAACTCCCTCCATCCAGCTTCAGAGCATGCCAACTCCTCGCATCCAGCTTCAGAGGACACCAACTCCCCGCATCCCGTGACTTCCCGGCTGCGATGAACTCATCTCCATCCGCCGCCAGCTGTCACACCAGCCCCAAGGCTACAACCTCCCCATACGCAACTTACAACATGGGCTGGATCCTGCACACGGACGACTAATAGCACCCAGAAGCACCAGATGCTGTGATGCATCTCCAGTGGCCTAATACAAATTACAGCTGACCATACCTAGCCTTAGGCAGATACCAGTATCAGAATATTTCTGAGATGTTCTAGTTGGCTTTTGCTAACCTCTGACCCTAACGTATACAATATGTTGTATGATCGTGTAATTGTGCCACCTAGTGACGGGAGGTCCAAAAGCTTATACAGTAAATGTGCTGAAAGTCATAGGTCACAGGTCCACTTTCAAATATGCAGATCAGTAGGGTAAGGCTGGGTGCCCATATCTGTAAGACTGCAGGTTTGAATCTCATGGTCAGCATAATAACCATATCACCATTGGGCCCTTAAGCAAGGACGCTAACCCCAACTCCTCCAGGTGGCACTGGCTGACTCCTACCCCAAGCCTTTCCCATTTGTACTTCGATTTGGACGAGAGCCTCTGCTAAATGAATGAACTCCACAGCACCGTCTCACACTGCTTTCCCTGTTTAGTGGCCCATTAGTTGCAGAGACGACACAAGACATGAGAAGGAGACAATGCTGTTACCGTCACATTTCACCGGCAGGCCCCGCGGCTCTGCGGCGCATTAGCGGCTGCGCCTCAGTTAGTGTGATCCCTCAGACAAAGTGCTCGCGTCCCGCAGCAATCAGCAGTGAGTTGGGGGCTGCTGCTAGGGCTGTTCCCCAACAATCGGCTGCGCCCAGTCAGCGCGGGCAGGTTTCCGGGCTTAGGGGGCAGTGGACAGACGAGGAGCGACAGCAGGGGCAATTCTGGGATATTTTTTTAAGGCGGCGGGGGGCGGGGGGCAGGGGTATATAAGAATAGCCATAATTCATACAAAACACCATCATTAGCCAATGATATGTTTTGGATTTGCGAATGACAGGGGAGAGGACATGTCGAGAGCCAATCAGGTTCCACATTGGGCCAGTGCCCCCATGGTGAGAATATCCATCTTGTAATTTGGATTCAGCTCCATAGGTTTTTATTCAATTGACTCCTGCGTTACATGACTGCTTCCCAGAATTCCTTAATGCTACACTTATATGCAAAGAAGCACCTGGATCCCGGATGGGAGCTTTACGCCGCAGCTCCCTGGCCCAACGCTCCCCGTGCCGCTGCTGACATCAGCGTGCCTGCCTGCTATCTGGGGATAACCCTCACAGCCCGTGAACCCCCTGGTCACGGATCAGAGCATCGGAAAATGAGAGGAGCCTGAGGCCGCCTGCTTAAGGAAGGCTTCCCAAAAGCCCCAGTCTGAGCTCCCTTCCACAGCACCTCACGGCCTGTTCCGGGAACAGTGGATGGTCCCGCTAACTGGAGATCGCTTACCTTAATTAGCACAGTTAGCTTGAGGAGATATTTTACAATAACAAGACTACCTGTACTGAGGTGCTCTACAGGCGATACCGAGAGGGGAGGTTCCTGGAAGGCATTCGGGTTAGAAGTGCAAAGCCAGTCTCTCGGCTATGTTTCGCTCATGTCCCCACCATGGAGAGGTCCACCTCCTGCATTACAGGCCTCCCCATGTCAACTGGAGAAGCCAGCCTGCACTTCCTTCTACACAGCTGCAGTCCCCAGCTCTCTTCGGCTCCCTTGCCGAACGGCGGCCTTCATGAGTGACTCGACACACATGGTTTGGAATTCCATCAATTCCACCAGAGCCCTGCAGGTACCCAGGCGTAATACAGTGTTTCTTAAACCAGTTACCATTTTCACTGCGCCCCCCCCCCAGTTCCCAGCCACTCAAGAACACCAAATACCTGAGGCACGTGTGCTGGAAGCTGGGAGGGAGCAAAATCCTGGGCCGTCAGGTGGAACGCAAGGATCGGATTAAGAAACTCCAGTCTAACACACCTGACGGAACTCAAGCTAACATGTCTTCATTGGGTCTTCTGAAATGCTGGCAAAAGGGTGCAGATTTCAGTGTGCATTTCAGTCAGATGGGCCACAATCAAAGCGCCCACATCCACACCCGGAATTTCTGGGTGCCACTGCTTTGAAAATCAACCCATGGTAACGAAACCCCACACAGAACATGCAGCTGAAAGGTGGACGGCTACCAGCCGACAGGCTTTCTGTGGATGGCGCCTCGCTGTTCGGCAGGCAGGAGATTTTCCAAAAGGCATTTCAACCAAAGTTACAGGAAGCTGATCTTGGTGGGGCAGCTGGGGGTCCAGCTAACCAATGGTCAGACCAACGAGAAAAAAAAAAATATCCTCAACCAATCAGACGATTCGCCATCGATGTCAATTTTCCTCTGTGCTATTTATGAACTGTTGTCCCCCAGATATTGATGCAGAAAGGCTCTCCTTTTATCGAGCCACTCTCTCTGGATTCTCTCCTCCGCCTTCGCTCCTTACAGAACATTAGGGAAGCTGAGGACTGAACCTTTGCTATGGTCGGCTCGAACAGCCCGTTAACATTAACAAGCGCACCCCACGGGGGGCAGCTTACACATTCCTTGTTAGTGTAAGGCGCCCTTAATGAAGGAGGAACCACCTTGTGGATTGACGCAGGCGTGTTTATGCCGGTTTGGGAGCCCATGATGACATGGGGTGTAACACAGATGAGCGTGCCGTATGATTTCCCACAATGCCCTGCTTTTTTTATTATAATTCCCATAGCATTTCGCTTGGCTCAAAGCCCAAGCTCAGCATCTGAGGGGGAGAAAAGCACCAAGGGGCTTGTTTTGCTAGTCACCCCCTTATTTACACTTTAAAACATATTTTGAAAATTCTCAGTTTTTGTTTAGTGGGGGGTACTGGCTGGCGCTGTTCACACTTAAAGTCCATAAACTGTGATACTGTAGGTATTCAATAATCATTGCAGGAGAGGCCAGCGCACAGCTTGGCACATCGTTCAGGTGTATCAGCCGGTCCCTGGCTGGCGTGGTGGCAGAGACGTGCCGTGTGCTCACACAAGTCGGGAAGAGGCGTCGAGCAGAATGAGGCAGCGTCGCTGGGGAATGGGAAGCTGAAAAAGAGACCTACTCTGAAGGCAAACGGGTGCCTGTGGCGCTCTGCTCGTTGCATAACCAAACACATTTAGCTACCAGCACAAACTTGGGAATTCATAAATCAGCTCATCTCCCAATTTATTTTTAAGAGACTACAGTGTGGCTGAAACCTGACTTATGTTACGTAAGGACACCCCCCTCCTGCAACATCATAAAGCAGACCAGGCATTTTGTTTGTGAAGCAAAACGCACAAAATGCACAGAACAAATGCGGCAGACCTCCGTATGAGCCTGATACACTGAGGGGCCCACGTCACTATCCCCAAAATGGCTGCTGGTAGCCGTCTCCTGCTTTTGGGCCTGCCTTCTGACGAGGCCTCACGCTTCTGGTAGCCGTCTCCTGCTTTCGGGCCTGCCTTCTGACGAGGCCTCACGCTCCTGGTAGCCGTCTCCTGCTTTTGGGCCTGCTTTCTTTATTAATAAATTAGTGGGCAACCGAATCTGCTAAGGCACCATGGAAGTAAGTTCACTCTTAATAGGGGAAGGTGGCAGTGAAAGACAGACTACAATTATTTGCAGTTTGTTTTACCAAATGAATGGTGCCTCGTCTGCATCCTGTCTTCCTCCTGGCAAAGTGAGTATCGTACTTCTTCCCTTCCCCCCCCTCTCTCGCTCGCTCGCTCGCTCACTCACTCTGTGCGAGAGATATAAAGCTGGAGGGTTTCCACGGCCCTCACACCACGCAGGTCGCCTGCCTCCTGACATCACACCCAGGATTATTCTTTCGCAGATTATTAGACTTGCACTGTGCAGCGTTTCCCGTTCTCCTGCACTCATATACCTGGATGTTTGCTAAAGTCATCCGGGTGAGCAAAGCTTGTCAAGGTTACCCTCCTGGCTGAGAGGGGGGGTAGAAGTTTAACCTGGACACCACCCAGTCACGCCTTCGGTTTCTCAGCTATGCCACCGATTCTGATTCTCATTTACACGCACTCCATGACCAGTTTACTTGCTGAGCTGGACTTTCTAACCAAGGGACTGATTACCATCCATCCATCCATCCATCCTATGCTACTCTTTTCCAACTAAGGGTGATGGTCTAACTACAATGGCATCATGAAGAACATTAACAATAATGATAACAATAATTCCCAGTATAATAGTTCCCAGTATGTGGCCAGAGTAGGAAGGACCATGAATCAAGTGAAAAGAGGATAATTACTTTCATAATGAGCAGTGGGGGAGTGGGAGAAAGTGTGATACAGAGGGAGGAGAGAGGAGTGACACAGAGGGAGAAGGAGAGGGGAGTGATACAGAGGGAGAAGGAGAGGGGAGTGACACAGAGGGAAAGGGAGAAAGTGTGATACAGGGGGAGAAGGAGAGAGGAGTGACACAGAGGGAGAGGGAGAAAGTGTGATACAGAGGGAGAAGGAGAGAGGAGTGATACAGAGGGAAAGGGAGAAAGTGTGATACAGGGGGAGAAGGAGGGACAGGGAGAGGAGGAGCAAAACAGACAGAGTGAAAAGGAGCGAGTGATAGGGAGTGGGGGAGTGATACAGAGAATGAAAGATGGAAGGGGATACAGAAGGACAAGGAGAAAAGAAAAAGGAAGGAGAAGCTAAAAGAAGAATAAAAGAGTAATAGAAGGAGGGGGAGAAAAAGAGAGGGACATGAAGGGGGAGAAAGAAAGAGGGTGAAAGTGAGAGATAGAGAGGGAAAAGAGGGAGAAGGAAAGAGGGGCAGAAAATGGGAGGAGGGACAGAACATTGTGACAAACAAGTGGCAGATGGGCCCATTAGAAAATGATCTCTGGGGGCATTTCATTCGATTACAGGAGAGCCATGCCCCACACACACGACAGCCTCCCGAGAGCAGCATGATGGAATGCCGACGGGACCCAGCCGGCCAGTGGCCCCCTCGCCAATGCACCCCGCACACACAACGGCCTCTCGGCAGCGGCGTGACAGCATGCCGATGGGACCCAGCCCGCCAGCGGCCCCCTCGCCAACGCACCCCGCACACACAACGGCCACACACACACACACACTGTCTCTCTGGGAAATTCAAAGGTACCAGTTTAGCTTCCCACATGTTTTGGACTATGGGACTAATTTGATTATTATTATTATTATTATTATTGAAATGGCTCCCCTTTAGTTGTTATCACCTAAATGATGAGCACCATAATCACACTGCTTGGGAACACTACCACAGTTCCTTGTCCACTTAGTCACCTGCAGGCTAATTGGCCCCCGCCATGTCCGGGTGACTTCCTCAGGCGGCCCCCAAGCCAGCCGTAATCCACCGCCGCATTCTGCCAAGGCTTAGCCGCCCGAAATGTACCTTTAATTGTTCGGTCTAATTTTACACCAACCTTTCTCGCAGACCCGTTTCCATGGAAACCTCACCCTAGCTTTAAATGTAGATTTAACTGCAGATCTGCGATGTAATGAGTGGCGTCAGCTTACACGCGCGTGCAATATGGTTCTCCTGTCAAAGGGGGGCACATGGGAAGTCTTAGTGAAAATGATGCCCGTTCAATTTTAACTGGGCACACATGGGAACTGCAGTCAAAGGACAAACTAAATATGGATTACGGTAATGGTGACCATCCTCCCACCCCCAAAGGCTTCAGAGAAACAAAAAACACCCTAAATAAACGAGACCGATTATGTCAGTGGGGATGAGGGTTCCTTCTTGACCCCATCACTAGACCTGGGCACAGCTCAGTGACTCAACACCGCAGTCCGGACCCCAAGAGGCAGAAAGAGGCACTGAAGCACCTCAGACAAATTCCCAGCCAGATCTGGAACAGTCCGCACTGCAGATTTTTTTAATCCAGGCCGCATTAGGGATGTAAATTAGTACTTGCTCCAACATCTGTGAGCACCACATTCAGGTCTGATGGCGTACAGGACTGTGGTTCTGCTCTTCAACCCTCAGACTCCATGGGAGTTAAGAGACGACCAATAATACAGCAACTTCCTGTGAGACAGTGCAACACTGGTGACTCCAGGAGCCATAAAAACCTAAAAGTCGTGTCACGTTAAGTGACCACACTAAAGAAGACGGTCATAAATCACCCTGTTAGAAATTACGTTTAATCGAAACCAATTTTAAATCAAAAACAAGGGGGGAAAAAAAAAGTGTTCTGAAGGAGAAAAAAGGAAAAGAAAATAAAACGAGGAAGAGATTCACACAACAGTAAAAGGGGACTCTGTGTTGGAGGCCTCTGGGGTGCCATCACAACGGGGGTGGGCAACAGTGCCCAGCGGGGACACGAGATTCTGACAGTTCAGCTGCCTACCTGCCACCATTTTTAAGATGAAGCCCACAGGAGGTATTAAACAAGAAATCTTCATCACCAACTTCTTGATTAATCAAAGATTAACATAATACTGATAATAACAACAGCCATAATAATAATCTACAATAAACCTATTAAGACTGAAGAGTCAGTACAGTGTTCAGTAGTGTTCAGTCACCAGTAGTCCACAGCTGAACACTGCCCTGCACGGGCCGCATGTCACTCTCCTCCATCTTCGGAGACATACGGTGGTCAGACAGGTTGGTTTCTGGGGGGAACGGGTCCATCCTGGAGAGGATCGGTGGGGGTGGGGGCGGGATCTGATAAGGGCAAGCCAGTCATGTTTAAGCTATGGAGGAGAATTCCTTCAGGAGGATGTCCTGGCTCAGAGCGCTGAGAGACACGTTCCTGCGCACATTCAGGCTGATGGATCGCACCTGTGGAGCAAGATGTGGGCATTAGGTACGCGGACGGCTCAAAAGAAGCGGGCAGCACTGATGCCCGTGCGGACAGAGTTTTATCAGACAACAGCAGCAGCCGATGGTGACCCTCTCAGCGCAAATGGCTTGGAGTAGAGCAGTAATCAATACGGCCCGAAAGGCAGAGCTGGCCCGGCTCTTTTGGCACAGAGTACCGTGATTAAAGGTCAACCTTCATCATCATCATCATCATCATCACAACCACTACTAAACTTGCATGGCAGATGCTTCCGTTTATTCTCTGATCTATTGCGTGGTCCTCGATGGTGGATTGAGTTACTAAACCATGTCTGGTTGTCAGACTCCCTCTCCACCATCGGGATCATCTCTTTCATGAATTCCTAGTTGCCTCCTCGACGGCTGTATCTCGGTAACGTGCTATTTGCCTCACTTGTAGACCACTTTAGACAAAAGCTTCTGCTACATATGTCAAATGTAATGTAAATGGACGTTTTGTCTCGCACTACTGATTGTGATCCAGCACCATACTGCTGTTCATCCTATTCTGCCATGCACCCGTCCCCAACCCTGTACCAGTGACATACAGTAAGTAATTCAGTGTTCTTCCAAACACATGCAACAACAAAACCTGGAACCTGAACCTAGAGCCACTTGCAGAGCTTCCCTACCAGATCTTTGAAGAAGGCCACTTCCTTAGGCTGCTCCGAGTAGCGCTCGAACTGGTCAAGGCCGTCCTGCAGCTTCAGTGTCAGAGTGTCATAGTTGGAGCGTACAACTTCCAGGACCTGGGGGGAGGAGCCAATTGAATTAGGGAGCTGTCACTGGGGACACATGGTCAACATGCTTACAGTGATTTTAATTCTAAATGTGCTCTGGCTGAAAATGTACTGTATGTGTTGTGCTATTTTTTTCTTAAAGAAAACAAATGCTGTACAAAACAGTTCTTGACAGCCAGGTACGAGAATAAACAGTCTATCCACAGCCCTCTTCACCGTCCATAAGCTATTATCTTACACTATTAGGAGAACTCTGCTGCCTATACAGGTCTACGTAGGTCCCTACAGGAGCATCATAACAGAACAGTCAGACTGGAATAAATGAGAAAAATGGACCTGTTTATCGTAAGGGTGTGGATTGCAAGCTCAAAAACAGCAGCAAATCAAATAAACCATCAGAGAACACAAGTCAGGCAGAAGTTTTTGATAAATGAAACCAAGAAAACTGACAACAATCCTGACGCTTTGTCCTCCAGGGTGTTTGGACCATTTTAGACCATTAAGCCTCCACTGTAGATGCAGTTAAGCTGGTGATTAAAGATCAGTTTGCATTTCTGCCCCATCTCTCTCTGTCTTCAAAGGCATGCAAAAAAACGCCTGGAACAACCGCACACACTTGTCAGATATGCCTTCTCTCAAAGTTTGCACCGGTAGTGACGGCCTTGTTGCTCAGTTTACTGAGAAGACCGTGGGAGCCCATTATGGAGGGAACATAGAAATGCAAACTCCAAGCTAACAAGGACACAGAGAACCTTAAATCCTTCTCAATGACCACCTGCAATCACCCCTGGAAACCCTATCAACTAAACCCAACACTTTCTACCTTGAACCCTGTCCACCTGCAGATGCTGGACCGATGTTTTCTGAAGGCAAACTTCATGGCGTCATTCACAGTACCTCACACTCTCTCGACCGATTAGACCACCAAAATTAATCGCCCATGGTCTCTCAACGAAGACAATAGAACAATAGTTTCAAATATAACATTTTCTTAACAAATCATAATCTTATTCTCCCTAATCTCATTTTAAGCCCAGCTGCTCCACTGCAACGACTTCGCTCTGCATCTCAGATGCTCCACATTCAAGAGCTTCTAAACTCATCAATGCGGATCCACAGCTTTGACAAATCAGGTCATCAGACCTTTCCACTCGACCTGCAAAACACAGACACCAACAGCACAACCCTGTCCGACAAAGCATCTATGGAATTCTGTATATGGACCATCATTTTTCTACTAATTGCTCAACCTAGTGACTGGTAGGTATCAAGCCGACCCTGAGTATGGCTTATCTCTGCTGAGTTGCAACATTTATCATCAGATGATCAGAATTTGACCTCATTTATGGATAGTCAAACAGATACATATTGACCCTGATGTAGTTATTCAGTAAGCCCTGCCGACCTCCAGTAAAACCTGCACTATACAGCATAGAGCTCATACACAGAAGCACCGTCATCCTACCAGCCTTGCTGACTCGCTTGAGCCTCCTTAGTGCGCTCAGGGTCACCGCCTATGGCAATGGAAACTGGAGTTGGGAGTCTTGCCATGGGCTGCCCCTTGCCGACTGCACACTCCATACATGGCCTAGCACAATAATAATTACAACACCACAGATGATCTACAGTGATCCAAAAGTAGAGAACTTGATTCCTTGAAGCAGCAGCTAATTAAACAGGTACTGCTCCTTCACTTTGAAATGCCACGTGACCCACACACATATTTAGATGACTAAGAGAGGAAACTCCTGCCTCGTGCCCATCAGACGAGCGACGTTTGGTGTATGCCCCCTCCCCCCCGGGGATATAACGAAAGAGTTGGAGACACAGAGAACGATTAAATTCATTACACACCCCATAAAACAAGGGGAGACAGCGAAACTCGACTGGCCCTCCAATCCCTCAGAAACAGGACGTCTCCCGTTTACGGATGAAGGACTGCCTTTCCTGACATCATGCTTCAGACACGCCGTTAACTCTCCCTCGTCGTCCTTCCTCCCCGTCAAGCGAGAAACACAGTCTTTTTCTGAAGATGAAGCTCTGCCTTTTGATTCGCCCCCGAGCTGTCTTACCTGGCTCTTAAATTTTATGTCACAAAGACCTGAGCCGAAAATAGGGCAGATGACAGCGGTACAATCATTTCCGTCCTTTCCGATGACGGGAGAGGGAACGCCGGTTAACGTCGCCCTCGCTCGGCTGTATCCTACACCCTGTAAATGGCTGCGTTTGCTCTCTGCGCTACCACTTTGTTTTGCGAGACCCACGCTGTTCATAACCATTCACTCACCCTCACGATATTATTCTATGCTTGCCATCTGAGAGCCCGTACAAAAATCCACAAACGGCCCCGTTAATTAAACCGATTTAACCGCCTCCCCCCATCTCCCAGCTAATTAAAGAGAGACAGAAAACCTGCACACGCTACAGCCCGCAATAACGAGATACGGGCCACCTGCTTTCATTAAGTAAACCGAGTATTTATCACGCTTGAGTGTCTTGAGTGGCATATAGATCGGGGCAATTCTAGGACTTTTATTAAGGTGGGGGACAAAAGAGGAGCCATAATTCATATAGAGGGACCAGCTTTATCATTAGCCAATGGTATGTGCCCCTGTGACCCCACCCCTGTATGTGCCCCCAGTTTAGATGGGTCTTCACCATAATATAGGTCTCAGTGGGGCAAAACTGGGGCCTCTGGCAGCTCATTGGATACAATGAGAGAGCAGAATAATAGAGTAGGAACGTAGGTTTCACAACATGGTTCTGAAGAGGCCCTGAGGGAAGCATGCAACAAGAGCAAATTGAGCAATTTTTTTTTTTTTTTAAATACATCCTTCACTTTTTTAAACATTATTTTCAAGGTGATAATGTCCGCTTTGGTGTTTGCTCTGTCTCTCTTGTTTGGCGATGCTGCACTCTTGAAATATTCATGGCAGTCCTTTGCAAAGACAAGAGGGAAGAACGCTTTTTGAAAAAAAAGAAGAGAAAGAGAGGAGAACAAAAGCTCTTTTGCCTTCCGCTTCCAGGAGTGAAATCCCGTCACTTGCCATCCTCCAGACCAAACATGAATGTTCTTTGAGGGACTACACACTCCCCTCTTCCTCCTTTGTGCAACAGATCAAAAACTGGACTGATTTCCTGTTGACGTTTGGGTTTGGAGGATTTGCTGAGTCTCCCTCTGTGACATCCGTGACAGACGGCATCAAATTCCACATGGAAGAGGCGGAGAATGGAGAATTTTGCAATTCAGTAAAGAGGGAGGTTGGCTGGCAGACAGGACAGGGGAAGAGAGGCAAGACAAGACAGGAAGCAAGACAAGACAGGAAGCAAGACAAAACAGGAAGCAAGACAAGACAGGAAGCAAGACAAAACAGGAAGCAAGACAAAACAGGAAGCGAGGCAGCCCCTTTCAAAGAAATTCTAATGAACCTCATGAAAATGAAAAAATAAAATAAAGGCATATCATCTGCATCTTATTTTCAATATGCCAGTGTTGAATCCCGCAGATTACTCATAATTATAGTTCAGCTTCTTTGCCCATTAAACATGGTTAAATTGGTTAAATTAGGCAAAACTCTACTAGGTTAGAACTAACTCACAATGGTGTGGCGCTGATCTGATGGGGTCAGATGGAACCAACTAATCTGGAGCAGCTATCAATAGACCAATATCCAAAGTGACTGACCACGTTCCATTCTGACCAAAACGTAGCCGTTAGTCAGTCATTATCGGAACACAAAATCCACTCCTCGCTCCCCTTCCCCCCGCTTTCCCCCACTTCGATTCTCTAAGGTCAGACTGGCTGAGTGACCTGAAAGCCGTGTGTCATCCAGCAAGGCGCCCGCAGGAAGGAAGGAGGGTTCAGCCAGGAACACTTTCCAAAGGTTGCCTTTCACGTTGTGAGCAGCTCTGCCCGCACACAGCGTCTCACACCGGGAGCAAAGTCTCCAAATCACGCCAGTTGAACATTTGAAAAGACAGGATCCTCTAGTTAAGACAGCTCCAGAAACACACTGGGCTCATGCGAAGATGGACCTTTGTGATGTATAGCTGGGGGGAAGGGGTCACAGTCAGGCTGGGGGGGGGTTTTGACAGCAGATTCCACGTATTTCAGGCACTCGCGCTCATTAAAAGTGGGTCGGTGAAAGCTGTAATTAAGAGGAGCTCCGGAAAGTCACATAATTACAAGGAGGAAGGGAAAATGACCTTTTTTTAAAAAAAGGGAAGACTTATACCATCGACCTTTAAGCTGTTTTTTATATGAGTATTTCTAAAAGTTTTTGTTTTAATAATGCTGAAGACACCACACAAAGGCCACTATATGCAAAATCAACCTATATTATTCCCCAATAATTATAAAAGTAATATGTTACTAATATCTTTTTGGAATATGAATTGCACTCAATGTTCATTTAGCAGACTGACCTCTATGTGAAGTTTTAATTCTGTATTTAGGGCGCATTTACATAACATAACAGACATCCTCTTTGATGTCATCCCTAAAGAATCCAATGGTCTCAGTGCATAACAGAAGGTGTTGCTTGGCAGGAATACAAAAGTCACCCAGACCCAAAGTTTATGGGAAAGAAGCAACGTTGCATATGACGGGGGGGCTGAAACACTCACCTGGTCCTCAGACAGCTGGGAGATGTGATTCACTGCGGCGTACGACTCGATCTTTGGGTTGAAATGGTTAATGATGGCCCTGGAACAACAGGAATCAAAATGCAAGCTTACTTTTCACCAGCCCAGAAAACCCCCCTTCCTTAATAATCATCTGGTTTTCCCCAGATTGCTTTAGGTTTTACAGCTTACCCACCCACCCAAAAAAAAAAATTCACTTGAATCAGAATTCTTTATTGTCATTGAACGATTATACAGAAAACAAAATACTGTTTGGCTTACCACTGATGTTAGTATCAGCAAACACATTTGAAATCAGTTCCTATCAGTAACAGATTCCCGTTCAAACACAGAGTCAGTCCAAATCATTCAAAGCAGAGTGCTGACGCATCCCAGAGTAATTAACACACGGAACAGAATTGATCAAAACCATCCAGCAAAGTGCAATTTCACTCCCAGCGAATCAGTAGAGCTATTTTAATATGACTAATAATAACTCACTTCCTGTCTGTCACCAAGCTGCCGAATGGACCTTCAATTACATTTCTCATCTGCAGTGTTCTTTTATTTTTAAGCCTGCTGTTAGGGCTCCGCCCACATATCCCAGGGTGCCTTGCTTGTCTGCCCATGGCAAAACTGCCATGAATGCGCTCTGTTTGTGATTATGGTCTTGGTAACAGTGATCATCAAACTGCAAGGGATACTGTAAACAATCTGAAACAAGGGATGAAGCAAACAAATTCAAATAAACTATAAATTAGATAAAAGAAGGTTAATTCAGCTTTATGGAAGACCACATAAAACGGCACTGTTAAAAACAAGTTTAGTGTATCCTTAAAACAGATTAAACAAGGGCATCAACTAATCAACAACACCTAAGGCATGTCTGGCGTCTGGATTGCAGACGGAGAGCTGAACATAAAATAATGTTTCTTTTTTCTTCTTGACTGCGAGTTCGGCAGGTACCGAGGGTCACACATCATATCTTGCTACCGTGGCCAAAGAGATCCGGGAAATTCACGGTGTGCTAAATCGCTACAGGTCCTGCAGAAATGTCACCAGGGCCCGCGAGGTACTTCCTGGGCCTACAGGAGGCGGGAAATCACATCACATGCTGCATTTTCAGCAAGCTGAAGCACATAAAGTGAAACGCCGAGGGAGGGACCCTGGAATCAGTTGCCTTGCTTTGACCACTTTCAGAGACAACTTTTAAAAACAGTAATGTGAATGAAAATGTATATTTTCATTCAGCTGATCTCAGAATTTGAACTGAAACTTTTTCTGCCATTTACGCAAAGACAGGTATGAGAGCAGTATGCAGGAATGCCAGCTTTTTGCGTATCCCATCATACTTTCCTGCTTATGACAGACACACATATAGAGGTGAGAGCAAAGCTTAGGGTCCAATCACAGGGGCGGCCATTCTGCACGTTTTTCGGCCCAACGGACATGTGGCTGCTATGCCTGCTAGCATGAG
The DNA here is from genome assembly GCA_026777045.1 of Hyperopisus bebe. NCBI lineage: Eukaryota > Metazoa > Chordata > Actinopteri > Osteoglossiformes > Mormyridae > Hyperopisus > Hyperopisus bebe. The sequence continues at coordinate 3,340,500 of JAODJW010000041.1, read as the reverse complement.
ATTCGAACCAGCGACTATCCGGTCACAGGCACAGGGGCCTAACCCACTGGGCCATAGAGCCACCAAAAGTCTTTAAAAGGGTTACTATGGTAACAGTAAACTAAGGTTGCAGTTGGCTGGCAAGTGTGCACCAGCGCTTGAGTGGGATCAAAGCTGGTAGAAGTGGGGCCTTCACTACCCCGGGCTGCTGTCTGAACACGCTTGGCAAACAGAAAACCATGCTTGAGGTGGGCGTCCCACTCGCTAGGCAGGCACAGTCGGGCACGGTCGGGCAACCCAGGACACCGTTATAAGCGACGGTTTGAGATGCCAGAAGATAAACAGAGGAGAGGGAGCGTAGTGGTGCAGTTAGCTGGGTATTCAGGGCAGCTGAAACTTCCCAGTGATTGTTACGGAGTGTTTTCTCGAGTGGCACGGCACCGTGACTTAGGGAGTAGCAGTCGCCTCACGCAGTCACACGTCTCCTGCATCAGACTCTGGCGCCCTCCCACAGCCCAAAAACTAGCAGCACAGGAGAACCGGCAGCTCGAAATTAGTCACGGCGTGTGAGGCCACGTGTGTGTGTGCCGCCCTGTGACAGACAGGCACCCCCATCTGCATATCACACCCCTGCCTCACGGCTCATGCTTAGCGTGATACGGAGACGGGATCGCTTAACGCAGTCCCGCCCTCCTGCACGTAGGGGGAGCACCGCAACGGCGAATCGAATGAATAATTTTACGATCATTTAGTTTTATTACTTGAAGCCATTATATCTGCCGGGCCTCCGAGATAAAAAGCCGTAATCACCGGAGTAATAAACAGAGTAACGTGGTCCATTTTGTGTATAGATTACCCTTGCGGACCAACCCCGGCATTTAGTATGCAGTGAGTCCGTTTTAGTGGGTTTCTGTCAGCGGAGGAGCTGATTGGCTGGCGGATGCCAGAATATATGCAAATTACAAGTAACAATAAAAACTAAAAAATAAAAAATTTTAAACTAAAAATTTCTTCTGTTCTCCAAAAAGTTACTGGTATCTAGCTGGATGGCTAGATGATCACCGCTTCAGTTCCCAAACCTCTCCTCAGGGGCACCTTAGACATTCTATGTATGAATTAAAATGTCATTTCTGGCTTAAACTAAATTGGTATCTAAGACAGAGAGATATTGATTAACCATATGAGGTGCTAGTGGTCAAGTCAAAAAACATATGGGTGTATTGGAGGATTGCTGCAAATTCTGGGGTGATTTTAGCAGAAGTTTTGAAATGGCTAAGCTGACACACTGTGGCATAGTTTTACACCAATATGAAGATCGGTTAAACTTAATTATCTTTGGCTGCCTAAGAGTTCTGCACATTACTGTAAGTACTCCTTTCCACAAACCCTTACGTGAAATTTGATTTACGTAAGTTGGATTTAGCCGCCCCCCCCCCATTCCCGTTTAGGACACTAAATAGCAAAAAAAAAACATCAAAAAATATGCTAGTAATACGTACTAAAGCACATATAAATGAAAGGATTAAGTTCAAATACAAGTACAGGTGTATGTCGTCGTTTTGTCTTAGCGCTTCTGTAAACTCTGCGTATCTCCGTTAATTTTTGCGCAAGTCCAGATTTACTTAAGACAGTTTGACACAAATCGAGCTTCTAAATAGAATTTCCACAGAAGTTTTCCTGAGTTACTATGCTACTATTTTAGTGTGGATTGTTCCTGAAGATGTACTTACTTTATGGGACACAATTACACACATACTGCACACTATCACCCCCCCCCC
>JAODJW010000041.1:3306954-3323470 GCA_026777045.1 Hyperopisus bebe | reverse complement strand
ATGGGGCCACGGAGGCTGGTATTACAGATAGCGCTTCATATAGTAGTGACAGTGGCAAAGCAGACCTGAGGGCTGCAGTATGGTGTGTGGACAGTGTTTCCTGTTCTACCCACCAATGAAAACCCAGGAGAGCAAATTACGGAATGAAATAGCACTGAACTTTAAATCACCCTGAATAACAGTGTCTGTCAACGCAGATCAGCAATTATACTGAGCCCATTCATTAGACCGACTCCCTGGATTCAGCATCCAATGAAAAGGGGAGCACCTACCCACCGTGTTTAGACTGCTACTGCTCAATCAGCGTGCCAAAGATTTAATATGAAGGTGACTGCCAGTCTCACCTGTAGAATAGCCTCAAAGATGCTGTTGATCATGACATACTCCAAGAGAGTATTCTGGCTGATGTTATCAGTCACCTAAAACAGAACGCAAGCATTTCAGCCATACAACATCAGGAAGATGGTCCACAAGGCTTATTTTGAGGGTTCTAGAAGGCCTATAACCACTGCTGTAGAGGTGACTCTAGTTTACTCTAAAGTCTATCACTCATGTTCTGAAAGTGCCATCATTACTGCTGTAGAAACCTCTCATGTTCTAGAAGGCCCATAACTAGTGTTCTGGTAGGCCAATAACTACCACTACAGGTGCCTCTCTAATGTTCTAGGTCCATCACTAGAAGGTCTGTCTCTACTGTGGAAAAGGCCCATATGATGTTACTGAAGGCCATGCACTCATTCAAATTAAGGTGGAAATACGGGTCCTTTTATCTTTTCACCATCACAGGAGGATATTCAAGAGAAGGCATCAGAAGAACGCGACTGATCTCACAGTTGACTAGTAAAAATACCTTTACAGTAGATAACATCTAACACTTGGCTGAAAGTTTGCATCCTAGGTGCCACAATGAGGCACTCATTGTCTTTAAAAACAAAAAACAGACGCGGTAAATTAGCTAATGGCGTCCATCACTCTATTGACCATGACAAAAGGATGAAGAAAAGTCGTTTGTTTTCCCAAAGCTCTCTCAGAAGCCTCCAGACCCATTGAGCTACAAAACGCAGGCACTCCGTCTCTAATGACAGTAATGATTCAAATGAAAAAAGCACCTACAATACGCTGTGCAATGCAAATGGTGCTAAACCCGATTCCCTTAATTACAAACAGTCTAACAAAGAAAAACAAATGCGAACAATCAAAAAACAGTTAAAAAAATAAACAAACAAAAAAAAAACAACAATAGCAGTGATGCTAAAAACTGCAGCCATGACGGCTGTCTGCTTGTTGTGTTTGTCATGGCTGGTGGTCGTAACCATACGGAGCAGCAGCAGAAACAGTCTCACCGTGACCAAACAAAGCAGCATCCTGAGACAGAGGCCCTTCAGGCTTTCAGATCCGTCTCCACACAGCAGGGCATCCAGGCTCTCCATCAGGTCCTGCAGGGACACGTCATATGACACTGCTTACCACACAGGCCAGTTTTTCCCAACCCAGTCCTCGGGGACCCAAAGGAGGTCCACGTTTTTGCTCCCTCTCTGCTCCCTGCCAGAGAGTCCACATTCTTGCTCCTCATTTTTGCTTGCATAACTGCCTGGCAGGAAGCAAAACAAAACATGGGCCGCCTGCAGGTCCCCAAGGACCGGATTGGGAAATGCTTTGCTTGGGGAATCTACTTGCAAATAAGCATCCTGGAAGCACAATGCCACAGAAAATCATCACAGTCACTTTGTAAGGGAAACCGTTGGTTCTGTGAGCGGGTTTGGAAAACAATGTCTGCTGGGAAACTAAAAAAAAAAAAAATGGAATTGAATTGGATATACAGCAGGATATTGTACATAAGCCATTCAGGTTTCTCTTCTGCGAAGCTGTCTGGAGGTCAGGCTCTCATAAATAAAAGACACTGGAATGGCGTGGGCGTGGTAAAGGAACATATCACGTCATTCTTACTACACAGGAGCGAAGGGGTCAAAGGTCAGCACACCTTCATGCGAGCCTCCGCCTTGTCAAAGCCCATCAGCATGTTGATGATGTCGAAGCCCGATGATGGTTTATTTTTCTGGTGGACGCCCCGGAACAGGGCACATAGCGTCTGGAAGATTTACCATAGCAAACAGTAAGAAAAAATACCTGCAGTTTCACTTCGCGCCAAGCCTCGGAGACATGGCTAAACAGCCGCAGGCATTCCTAAAGCAAACTTCTGATTTTGGTGACATTCTGGTGTATGGAAGACTATAGCCTCTACCATTATCCACTCTCACATCTGATGTTTTGAGTACAATCACTAGAACTATCATTCAGAATATGGCCTCCAAGCTCTATTATGCAGCTCAGATTCTTTCCCTTCACCTGGAGAATTTTTCCACTGACCAGGTAAGGAAATCAAGAATGACAGTTAATTAAGTGGTCCGCTGCTGCCCCCCACTGGTGCTCACCTGCAAGGCGTTTACCACCTTGATCTGGTGTTCCTCGCTTAGTGTCCGCACACAGTGGTGGAACAGCCGGTTAATGTTGTCCTGGATCTTGGTCACCTCATCTCCATCCAGAGACTCCAGCTTTGCCTCCAGGTACTCCAGGTTTGCCTGGGAAACGAAGAGGAAGGCAATGCAGAGCCGCATATGACTTAAAATCAGCTGGGGGGTGGAAGGGGCCCACATTAGACACAGTGCAGTTCAATGTGCTTACATGGGGACAGAGAAACAATTAGCTTTGTCCTTGGGACATAAAAGTTCATCAACCACCCCTCCACCTCCCCCCCCCAAAGGAAGACACATCGTAAACAAAATATGGAATACCTCACCTTCATGAGGAAGAGTTCCTCCCAGAAGCGAGGTTTGTCCTTGGCTGGATCTTCAACCTGGGGTAGAAGGGGCCAGATCATCAAAATAAGTGAGGGAGGCAGGTGCAGTGTGGACAGAGAGCAGTGTTTAACTAAGCTAAGGCTACGTTCAGCATTATGGAACCTTTGATGTGTACAGTGTGGACAAAATCTCATTTGCACACTCAAGATCAACTGGGCTTTTTTGTGCGCAATCTGCCACTGAATGAAAGGTGGCCGACGTTCTTGAGATGATTCTGACCCGATGTTTGAGCTAACTTGGACATGGTCAAACAGGGAGCAGACTGGGCGCCCTGCTTCTTCACAAAATTACTTTTAGGTTTTCATGTCGAAATAAACACGGAGGGAACGCCACTCTTACCGCAAAGATCTCGTCGTACATCAGCACCACCTTCTCCGTCAGCGGTTTCTTAGGGGTCGAAGACCTCCTCAACAAGCCTGCCTTCTTTTCCACTTGGGCCATGGCGCTGTCCTAGCATGGAGGAGACACATGATAATCGCTGAAACAGGCAGTTCCCAGGTAATCTACTCGCAGACACTTGGCTTCCAGCTCTCAGGAGAACCTCAATAAAGACTCGACAGACCTCCACCTGAATTACCCACGCCCTCTATATATAAGCGCTTCCTCTATTTCTGCTCCCAACTGTAATCCCTGCATTTTGTTTTCATTTTGCTTACAATGTTCTTTCATACCTCCATATATGCATTATAACAAATACTTTGCATATACAAACCAGCGCAGCTTATTTAATCTCAGCAATTAATTCGCTGGACAGTAAAGACCAACCACAGACTGGAAGATATGATGACAAAAGGATTCTTCATTTGTAAGCACTGCTAATTACAAGAAGTGAAGGTGTTATTAATATGACATGTTAAACTCGCTGCCTGAAGATTTACATAAGCCACTGACTTCAACCATTAACTTAGAATAACAGACACAGTTCCCTTAATTAATGTGATTTCCATTCAGTGGATGAACAAATATTTCTGCAATATGAAACCATGAAAAACATGTCTTGGACTTGTGTACAAACCAGTCACGGATCTGGCAACAGTAAATCAACCAAGCGTTAACGCCCCCAAAATATACAGTGTCATCTATATTGGTAGTTAAATTGCATTGTGACAAAAACTGCAGTCAGCTTCTTATGCCATTCTGCCGAAAGGCTTACACCATACCATGATGTGAATTGGTGGTCTATATAAATAACGTCCTACACGTCCATTGTTCTACCTTGATGTTCTCCCAAGTATTTTAAACATGCATAATTGGTCACCTTTTATAATTCATTTTAACCGGCGTTCAGTTAGCGAATAACTTTTAAAAGTGTGACCCCCGTGAACTTATATTAATTTAAGTGGAAAGGCGATGGAGCCGTCTGTGTTTTACATGGCGATGTTTTGGTGCAGTTGCTGTTTGTCGAACAGGAGCCCGAACCCAGTCTTTACCGCCGCTACCTCTGTGCAATAAAAGAAGTTTTAACGCGCATAATTAACGCCCCTACTGAAAGCATGTCGTGATGTTACAGCATTTCTCATTCGGGTTTATTAAGGAGCCAACATGTGAAAATGAGTATTAGCGCTGACTGCTCTGCGCGTTTTGATCAGCAGCATTGAGACTCATTGGCCGCGATTTTAAACGGCTAGCTGGGGTTCAGCTGATGGGTAATTGCGGTGTTTCCGGCTGGTGAGCCTCATCTTTGGGCTTTCTGCCGTCACAAACTGGGGCAGGGGAGCGCCTGCTCCTACTGCCGCTGTCACAGCAAGTTGTCATTGGGCAGACACCAAGTTGGCCGTTTCTTAAATGACTTTTTGCCTCGTTAAACTAACACTTACATACGTTTTTATTTTAATCGGTGCATACGGTTAGTTCCTACCTGCCTACCGAGTCAAATGATATTTGTCATGCGTCCCTTCTAAGTCGTTCAAGAAAGCGAAGAGGTGCCTCGACTTCTGCGGGGTCGATGGAGATCCGCATGAACGTCGATGGGGAAGCCCGTTTCTGGGTCCTAGTGCATCCCGGTCAGGTAGAGCGTCTGCATCTTTAAAAACCGGGCAAATTAAACCGTGATCTAAAGCACCGCTGTCATTTTATTTCGTTTTTTTCTTTGTTCGTAAACTGCTACTCACCCAGATATGAAAAGTGGAACACACAGTCGCTACACTTTGATAAAATGAATATTGAATTTACATCTAATTCATCTACGGACATATCAATGCCTACGGCGGTGAACGAGTTAACAGTGAAATCCGGTTGGGTACGTAAACCCGAAGGGCGGGGTACCGTCTTTTACGTCATTTTTAATGGACGGAAGAGCTGAAAGTTTTCAAAACAACAACACACGCCGCTTGGTCCCAATGCTCCTCCGGGCTGGGGGGCGGTTTGAGTTGGGGAGTACTTGTTATACGTTAATGTAATAATCGTGTCAGATAGAGAAGTGTCTGAATTTGTGTGGATTCGTACCGGATCCAGCAAAGGAATCAACAAAAATGTTTAAAAGTTGCGGTTTGTAATAAGACATGTACATCGAAATGCTATATTTATGTCATCGAATGTATCATTGGTCTTTATGCGGAAATTACGCTTCCTCTTTTTTTCAGTTCTCTTAATTCATACTTTCTGAGGCGAATGTTGCCAAATAATGAAGCGACTTGTTCTGCATCAAGAGACAGATTTTAGTGACTTCACCCAAGGTAGGGTTTTGATTGACTTTTTGAAACAGAACTCCGCCAGTAGTATCTGCTATACCAATAACATTCATAGTCGATTATCCAATATCCGAATTAGCCCAAATGGACACCACATCCATATAATTATTAGCGAGCCAAAAAGTGGCCTTTTAACTTTCGACAAGCATATACGACATACTCAGTCACGCAACCAAAAACTTTTAGTGTTAAGCCGTGTGACATCAGTTCATATCGTGGACGTTGTCTACTTGAACAATAGCAGCAGAGATCGTAGTGGCGATACAGCCGTTGTCGTTTTTGAGAATGGAAAATCCGATTTTTGGAAATACTCCGAGCAGGAAGGCTGGCATTTCCTGCAAACAATGGAGCTGTGCCAGAGCCCTAAAGCGAAAGTGCAGTCCATCTGTGCCAGCGGCAACATCATTATCTGGTGTGAAGAGACCCTACCCTCCAAAACAACATCAGCAATCAATGTTCATCAGAACTGCTTCTGTTACAGTATCTGCAGCAGATCTTATGAGCTGGAGGAGGGGGCAGCCATCTTGGGGGAAGTGAAGGTCATTCTGCACAACAGTCCTCGGTACATGACTGTTGCCTCTGGAAACAACGTGCACCTCCTGCCAGACCCAAAGGGGAGTGCTTTCAGGAACATCTCTGGTTTCTTCCTGACATGGTTCCCACAGTGTGGCTCACTTGCCATCAGCAGTATCTCTAGGGGAGTTCTACTGAGGAAGGAGTCATGTGCTATGAGTGATGGCTATAATTTCACAGAGCTCATATCCCTCGTGGTGCCTTTGGCCTCCAACCATCTAGAAATCTGTGCTGCCTCTACCTCCAGGTGTGACAACCTGTCCTTTCTGCTGAGCTCTGGCTGGATCAACATGATAGACAGTCATGGCACGTTGAGACAAGTCTACAAACTGGCGGACAGTTGTAGCACCATGGGTGGAAAATGGATCAACATGAATATCTACCATAATTGGCTGGCTGTGATAGTGGGGAAGACCTTATATTTGATTGATGCCCAGTGTGGCTTGACATTGGAGAAAATCCTCCTGAAAACAAATGGGATGCTTTTTGTGAACTGCCAGGACAGCCAGGTGCCACACATCCTGACAGAAGCTGGGCTATTCCAAGTGAAATGCTGGGATCAAGACTTCAGTCATGTGTTGGACCAAGGCTGTGTCAGGCCAGATGACGTCCTTATGAAGACTGTCTTTGAGGAGTCTTGTAGGCACTACCAGAAAAGGAGCCTGAGTGACAGACAAATTACAGTGGAGACGCTGCTGGCTGACAGGAAATTCCAGGCTCCTTTCTTATTGTCCTCCATCCTCTGTGACTTCCTGAAAGCCCAGGATGGAAGCGACCTTGACTACGGCCAGCTGCTCAGCTACCTGAAGCCTGAGTTGAAACGCTTCATGCTGCTGGATGGCATCAAAATGTTAGCGACTGCAGCATCTGAGAAGGACCAGAGCAGCTGTTGTGAAGTGCTAGTATGTGAGGAGGTTGGCCGGTTGCTTAGTTCAGACATGGAAAGAGAGGATGTGCTCCACCTGAACCTCATGTTCAACATGTTCCCTTCTGAATCATGGCAGGCCACACAGGGGATCCTACAGCTTAAGTTCAATGAAGAAGGATCTTTTTCTGCCAAGGTTCCACTTGAGGTATGGAGGACTATCCTGTCCAGCGTTCAGCCGTTGGCCTGGCCCACACATCAAGGCATTCCTCCTGCTGTGCCAGTGCCAGTATTTGAGCTGCTCTGCCAAATGTTTCTTCGATACCAGCCTCAGTGGCTCCCCAGATTTCTGGAACTGGCCCAGCAGTGCAGCGGTGACCTTTTATCCACTCCCTCCAGGCAGAAGGCCGGTCCTGAGGAGACCCCTCTCTACAAACGAGCCCTCTCGGTGCTGCCGTTAGGCAGGGACTCCCAGGGCCTGGAGGTGGAACTGCTGCTCTGCAGCTGCAGGCCCACTGGGATCCTGCAAGCCCTGCGGCTCCTTGTGGACCGACGCCAGTGGGAACAGGTTCTCCAGCTGGCAGAGCGGTTCTGCCAGCAGAGCCCACTGCTAAACAAGGAAATCTTCACAACCCTGCTACAGGAGCTCTCCCAGCATCGTGACCTGGACCCTTACCTAGAGCGAGTATGGGCCCTGTGTCCCATAGACATCACAAGTACCAGCATCCTGAGTATGCTTCTGGAGAGCTTTTCTGCATCCATCCCATCTGGACCTCACCCTTTCCAGACACAAAACTGCCAACTAACCTTAGGCCTGCTGAGGCCTCTGTTGAGCCAGGTGCTCCAAAGAGAGACCAAGGTCAACCAGGGGTGTGTGAGAGTCCTTTGGCCCCGAGCCCATCCTCCCCCGGTGCCCCCAAGGCGGCCCAGGGAGATGTTAGTTGGGTCTGATGTTGGTCACCCATGTGCCACTTATCAGCCTGAAAGTAAAAATGAACGACTGCCAGCCAATCCTGATGGCTAGAGCTCACATCTCAGCTTTCTCAGCTTATAAAGAAAGTTTAGGCTGTTTGTTTTCAACTCTTCTGGCCACGTTTCAATGATTTTAAACCGCTCCCAACCCCAATGATGAAAGGAATGGTTACATCAGGCAAATAAGAGTCATGATTTAAGTTCACTGTGGAAACGCTCAGGTAGACTGAACCCTTGAGAGCCGTGAATGTAGCCTATAGAATAGTATGGCTATTTGGTCTGGGGGCAATCGTAGGGTTTTTCCCATAATAAAAACATGGGATGTTTATAAATACCCAGAAAGGCATATAGAATGAGCGCTTATCCTATACCAATAGAACACCCGTTTAGTTTTTATTTGTTTACTATACTTGTGTAACACAACAGCTGTAATATAAAAATATGACGAGGATGTATTACATCAGGGCTTCTCAACCCAGTCCTCAGGGACTGCCAGACGGTCCACATTTTTGCTCTCTCCCAATTGCCAGGGAATTGGGAGAGAGCAAAAACATGGAGCGTGTGGTAGTCCCCGAGGACTGGGTTAAGAAACCCTGTAATAATTACATTGCATATTACTAAAGGCGAAATCTCCATAGCTACATTGTTGCCAAAAGTACAGTGTACTCCACAGTAAAGATTCTAAAACTGAAGCTGAAACAAAATTACAGGAGAAATGTTTTAATGATTTTGTTCTCCGTGGTCTGTAATGCTTGTATGACTGCCTGAGTCATTACTTGCAGGCTGTATGTTTATAGTTTTGGATATGCAAAAAAATAAAACATTGCAGACTATTACATTTCATTAGAACATGTTTTTATCCAAAGGGACTTACAACTGAGAAAGCAGGGTCAGTCCCTCGAGCAACTGGAGGTTAAGGGTCTGGCTCAATGAACTAATGGCAAAGTCGTTCTACTAACCCTGAGATTCGGAGGGGTGACACTCTAAACCCCTGAGCCACACACCACCCCCAAGTGGATGAATGAAGTACAAACTATGTACATCTGTCTTCATCAAAACTGAGCTTTCCAAAGCATTTTTGAACATCTGGGCCAAACTGTGTCCGATTTCTCAGGGTCTCGCTATCGTTTGTGGTCCAGTGCAGATCATTTGATTTTCATGCATTTGCCTGTTAGCCGTGATGTACGCGTTCTGTAATGACCCCGGATCAGCGCTGTCCGCGGGCTCAGCTCGGCACTTAAGGGCGTGGAGTCTGAAGCTGGGGTTCCTCTCGGAAGCATGTCTGCTCTCGTACCCCTGAGAACGGTTCCTGGCTTATATCTCTCCAGTAAAACACTTGAGTTCAATAACTAAGAAAAACAAAATGATAACAGTCATACTATTTTTGGATGATGACACGTGGACTTGGTGTCCAGGTAGAAGCTGTGTGAAATTTGCCATCTATGTGCTGGGAGTGCTGATCAGCACAGGGTCCCTAACCCTCAAAGCAGACAGTGGGCAGCAGGTTCTGTTCACATGCATACACTGTTAGGAATTTATACCTTTAAGGGTACAATTGCTTGTCACTGGAGCTGTACCCTCAAGAGTCTGCCAGTTGTACCGTAGCTGTAGGTAAATGTACCTTTTAAGGTACAGAAATGGACTTAGAGGAACATTTTTGTACCACTGAAGTACATTAATGCTGTTTGTGCCTTGGGGGACAAATCTGTACCGGGACTGAACACATTTATTTCTGACTGTAGGCAAGGCAAAGCAAGGTAAGCTTATTTGTATAATACATTTCATACATGGGGAAGCTTGGTGGTGCAGTGATTCCCCCCCCCCAGTCCAAAAACATGCTCACATGGTGAAATGGCTTTTGGCCAGTATGCTACTGCAGCTGGAAGCAGCTCCCAGAAGAGCTGAGATATGCCCCAAAAACATACAAGCAACTGGGTCAGCTGAAATGCCATTACACCAGCATGCTGGCGGTAGTTGGCGCTTTGGGGAATTCAGCTATTTTTCCACACTCTGATTTGCCTGAGCTTACTGATATTTCACTTTTAAATCTCTCATTATGTTTCTCATCACAGTTACGCCCATAACAGCATCATTAGTACAGTTTCAACACCAACAGTGTAATATGAAAGTTTGCTAAACATAATTTCTGTAATAGTATAATAACGCAAAACTAAGTGGATACATTTAAGGTGTCACAGAGCCCATAGCCATCGCTGTAGAGGAGCATCTCAAAGGAAACCGCAGCAGATACCTGATGTTCCTTCTGTTACTTCAGGACATGAGCAGTCAGGGAAAACGATATGCAATAAAAAATCACTGTAAGCTGCTGCTGTATTATCACACCATTGTTTGTATACTGGTGACTGTGACCTCAAACTTTTACCGCTGTGGGTTCGATTCCCATCTTTGGGATTGTGTTTAGGAGGAATTTGTGTCTGCGCAGGTCACTTCTAGGTTCCCCCTAAGTCCAAAGACATGGGATTAGGTGTATTGGTGCTTCTACAAAGCCCTTAGAGGGTGTGACGCTCTCTATGCCCCCCCCAGCCAGCTTGAACCCTTGTGCATCTTGCTTCCTAGAATCGACTTCAGGCTAACCAAAACTGCACTGGATGTGGGTTATGGAAATGTAGTGATAATCAGTGCATTTTATAAAAGACTCCATAAGATGAGTCAAATAATATTATTTCGTCTTAAACTGGTGTTGAGAAAATGTACAACTCATTAAGAATATCACAAAAGAAGGTCATAAAAAGTAGGTAAAACACCAATGACCTGACTAGGATGTGCGTGTGCCAGAATATTCCACTTTCACTGAGCAACATTAAAAAGATCATATTTTTGGTATCATTTAAAGGTTAATCCCATCCAATAAGGCTTACCTCTGGCACGTGACTCATGTTGCCAGGGGACTGAACAGCGTGGTGCACGAAAGTATGCCCAGATGCTGTTTATATTCGCAATCCTGAGCTTGTCATTTAAAGCACAGCTGCAGAAGCCTGGAGCTGAAGACCCAGTTCAAGCGGTTCATCCCAAAACAATGTTTTTCCAACACCGGGAGGATATTTGGATGTTTGCGTCAGATCTTTTCCGCTGTTCCATAACAAAAGACTGGCATGAATACCACCTTCTGGTTAATAGATTGTGTATGACGGGCAGAACTCCTGACCGTAGATTATCTGTCTGTACTCCCAGACAGGGTGGCTCGGTGTGATCTCTGGAAGAAAGAAAAAATCACCAGGCAAGGTCGGGGGCAGACATGCAGGCAGACGGTCAAGTAACTTCGGATAAAAAATAGATAAGCATTTGTGAAGCTTGTTTTGCTGAAAGACCCGGCGATCGTTGGCGTGTCGCCGGCTGACGGTGCGACTCCTTGGCATTCAGCTGGAAATTGCACAAACCCAAATGGTTCCACTGTGCTTGCAGACACCTCGACATTTTTGTGCCGGTGAATCCGCGTCAGGACTGTTTGTTAATTAATTTTTTGGAGGTTTTGCCGAGGCCTCAGCAGATAACGGGCATGAATGATCGTTGGCAAAAGTCGATGAAATTTCATTTCAATAATTTCTTACAGTGTTCGAGAGGAACGATCGTAATTTGATAAAAAATAAAAATACTAAAGCCAAAAACTCACATCCTTCAAACCAGTTTTGTCTTAAAAACTCACGAACATAGAAAAACAGAATTGAAGCGGTAGACGCCTTTTTTGTCTTTATCAGAGATATTTATCAGTTTGAAGGTATTTTCAGTCAACTGGACCCAGTTCGGTGTTGTCGTGGGCAAATAACGCAATAATATTCAGGACCCCGATGTCTGTGAAACGTCCTGTTAACGCATCGGTTTGATAAAACACATAGACCTGCGTCCCTGGGTGACAAATACATAACGTAGTGTTTGTTGGGTAGCCCGCAGAAATTAAATGAACCTCTTACATGGAAGTTCAAAATAAAGTGATAATGATGGTTAGGGGAGACATTTTCTGAAGGTTGTCGCCCATTAACTAGCAGCCATGGCAATGTCGGAGCGCAGCCGGTCGCAATCATGTTGCACGGAGGGGAACAAAATTAGCTCCATATTCTACATACCGGCGAATACTTTGTTTACGAATTTTTGGTCACACCTTTGCTGACCACTAGGTGGCAGCAATAACCAAAAATGGGGGCGTAAAGGCTTTTCAGTTATTTGCATTTTCTCGCTTCGTAGCAAGACGCCGGACTGCCTTTTAACCGGAAAGGTGACGTTTTGATTAAATATTTTGCGCTCGTCTTCTACGTCCGGGAATGTATCATTAGCGTTGTTTTCCTTCGACATTAGAGAAACTGCTTTCAATAGCATGCCATGCGGATTCTGAAATGTCCAAATATAGCAGCTTTAGTCGACAGGAACACGAAAGGAATTGATGATTTAATAAATCACGCTGTACTGAGCAAAATGCATTATTTGGATATACGTGTATTGTGACGTAGGACATGATCCGTATTGATGATATTGGCTTTCTCTATGTGCATGGAGGAAACTGAATTTTTTACTATTTCTCTGAAGTGACTTGTTAAAACAACAACGCTCACACTGGTGAGCATTAACCGTACAAAGCAAAAGGCACGAGTTGGAAGACCGCTCGAGGCCTTTATACGCTGATACAGCCCTCCCCCTTATTGTTTTCCTGAGACACATTTCCAACATGGAGGATTTTATTCATTTATACCCGCAATCTAAGGACGGCCCTTAACCCCCCCCCCCAGCCAGTATTTTCTTTGCAGCCCTCCTTGGCAGATGGTCCTGCGCCCCCCCCCCCTCCAAACTGCCTTGTGGGGGTTGCAGATGGTCACAATGCCTCAAAGGAGCAGGGAGTATTTGGGAGACCCCTTTAACTGCGGTCAGCCTGTCCCCCAGGGAGTGACCATCTCATTCATTTTGTCTCTGTAGAAGGGCTTGGGCTTGGATAAGAGCAAAGGCCACCAGAGGACTGCAGCAGGCCTCAAATCTACCTTGTTTATTTGCAGGCGTGTTGTTAGCATATGAGATGGTGCAGCTACACCAAAGCATAGGCTCATGTTCCAGTTGGACAGCGTGACATCATGCCGTTTATCACATAACAGCGCCGCACACAGATGTGCACACCAAGCAAACGTTGTTGCTCAGCGCCGCCCCTCTCTCAGCAGGGACGGCGAATGGGGTGCGAGAGGCGGGGATGGGGGGGCGGGGCGGGCGGAGGTACTGAAAGGGACACTTCTATGATCAGGAAGCACATTCACTGTTTGTGTTGCGCACATTCACAGACCCAAATGCTTACATAACCAGCTCAGAATTTAAAAGTGATGCTCTTTGCCCTGCAAAACACATAATTCTGCACACATTTTATGCCCTTTAATAACCTCAGCTGGCCCCAGAACAGCAATTTTTCTCCCATAGGCGTTCAAACCCTAAAGATCATTGTGCAGGTCGTCTGTCATTGGTTGATTGGGTAGTACCTTGTCAGCCAATCACAGGCAAGGACGAGAGAAGGGAGTCCCTGTTACTCAGGTAGTAGATTGCCTGATTCGCTTGAGGTATCTGGGAAAACCAGAGCTGCAAGACAGTCACACAAGGCTGTCTGCAAACTCAAGGCCCCATCTCCTGTGCAATGAATTCCCTTCCAGGTGTTTAAGTTGTGTAGGTTAGTATGTGACAATCACATCAAGTGCTTACCAAGCATTAAACATGTAACAGATGTATAATAAAGCCACTGTAGGCCCCAGACTGTGTTTGCTCCAAAACCAAGCACACTGCAGGAGATGCGTTCATTTATAGCTGCGTTTACTACTGTGATGTTACCATGGTGACAGTGCAGGGTGAACATAGACTGTCATCAACAGGCATGATTGTGAAAGCAGACACTGAGCTGTTGGGGGGGGGGGGGGGGCTGGAGAGTCCTTGTAAATCATCATTGCTCCTGTCTGAAATTCAGACATATACTGTAAAATACATTTTGCCTTGTTCCTTTACCAAAGGAATTCAGTAGTGCAGTGTTTCCCAATCCGGTCTTCCGGGACCCAAAGACAGGGACCTGGAAAGGAGCAGAAACATGGACTGGGAATCCCCAAGGACCAGCTTGCTGCACCGATGTACAAGGCGCCTGCAGGTTCACAAGAGTACAGCAGGTGGCAGAATGGTCGGACGGCAGCCAGCCCTGCAGACATGGGCCCAAAACCATGCACACACACACACACACACACACACACGCCAGCACTGATCAGACACCCTCTGCCAAAATAAGACAGAAGATAGACCAATTACTGTAAAGTGAAAATTCATCTTTATTGGTACCATACATGAATTATCAATGGCAGAATCTAGGGAAAAACAACACAAAAAAGATAAAAATAAAAAAATAATGAAACTGCCCTAAAGGCGAGGTGCTGTAGGGGGCAGTGTGTGGGTACGTGTCACCATTCAGCGTCCTCCTCAGGTGCAGATGCTACACCTGGCGAGTCGTACCTGGGGATTCAATGGGGCTTCTCTCCTGGGTATTCATAATGCAGTGCGGATAGGTAAGAATTGTACAAACAGAGCACGAAGCCTTCCAGTGTTGGCATTTCAGGATTTATATAAAAATACTCAAAAGCTTGCTTTTATCAGTTCTCAAACAAAATAGATCTTAGACCTTTTGTACCTCATCTTGTTTTAGCTCGCGTTAACCAAAAGGCTGACTACTGTGCTTGTCAAGATGCATCTCTAACATCCCAGGTTTTAAAAGGGATTTCGGCATGTTATGGTATTAACTCTACAGTGAGACGAGTGTGTGTGAACGAGGATAATGGACTGGAAAAAAACGTACATGACAATGTTTCTGGACTGGCAAAGAACAATCTTACATTTGAATGGTGATTGTACCCCTAATTTAATTTAATACAAGTTCAAAAAGAAGTATTTGGTTGGGGATTTTTTTTTCCTTTTTAATATTAGATAAGGATGGCTTATGGGAGAGCTCTAGAGAAGAATACATTTAATTACAGTTATACAGAACTTTGCTACTACCTTAAATATACAAGCACAAATACACAGAAATCATAAAAATTTTTAAAAAGAAAAGCCCACACATAATTACTTTCCTTAAAAAAAATACAAATCAATACATTTCAGGGTGAGAATTAAAAGTATCCTGCAAGTCCTGTAGCTCCTTGGTCTGTAGCTTTTAACGTCGGGGGGGCGGGGGGATCCAAAAAAGAAAAGTTCTTGGGAAAGATAAGAGTATAAAACTTGATTACATCCTTAAAAATTCTGTGTTAAATGCTTTAAATGGGAGGAACTAACTTTTTTTTTTAACTATTACAAATACAAGCTGAGGTACTGGACTTCTGGAACCATGCAAATATATGGGGCGGGGGACGCTTCATTTTAAGATGGTGGTCAAAGTCTTTTTTTTTGTTTTGTTTTTTTTTTTTTTTTAAGTGGATCAGAAAAAGAAAGCCACGGAGGCCACTCCTCCCCGTAACTGGACTCAAAGAGGGTGGGGTGGGAGGTGGTTTACCCAAGAGATTCTGACGGCCAGTTCTGATCAAGCCTGAACACCCCCACGCCACAGCCCCCAGTGGAATGACCTGACGCCCACTGCTACTGGACCTTTGACTCCTGCTGCCAGATCGTTCCACCTCTTTACCGCTGTCAACAGCAGTGCCTTTCACTCTTATTAAAGGCCCTCAAACAAAAACACACCTACACTCCTATAACATCGGAGCGGCACCAGCAAGAGGCTGCACTACGCTCAGTGCCGGAAAGTCAAGGCACCACCGTGAGTCACGTGACGTCTATCGCGGCCCGCAGCAATGGAGGTCAAGCACGGGCCCCGTCTAAGCTCAAGAGATACGAATCCATACGCAGCGTTACCGTCTAAGTTTTAGACCTTTCCCGACAATGAACAATTTGCAAAATACATTTGCAAAAAATGTTTTGAGAAAGCAAACGGCGATAGGATGCGTTGTAGAGTGCGCGTCAAGGTTTCATCTCTAAGTGAAATTATGGTGACTTCGAGGAGGCAGCGTTGCCATGGTGACCTCCCACCCAGTGTGCTCTACACTCCCCCGGCTCCGGAGCATCCCTCCAACTGTGCCCCTACAGCTCTGACAGAGGCACATTTATGATCCGTCCGGGTCACACAAAGCAGGTAATCAGAACCCTCCCCAACTCTCTTCCTGCTCAGATGGGCATCATATGCTGAGG
Source organism: Hyperopisus bebe (assembly GCA_026777045.1). Lineage (NCBI taxonomy): Eukaryota > Metazoa > Chordata > Actinopteri > Osteoglossiformes > Mormyridae > Hyperopisus > Hyperopisus bebe. Next base: position 3,307,316 of record JAODJW010000041.1, on the reverse strand, counting down.
AGGACGCAAACGTCGGCCTGATGGGGGCGCCCCTCTGGCTTTTAAAAGCTCGTGGGCACAGACCAATGTCACAGAAAAACCATCCTATCATTTTAAAAGCGCGGCGTCCCAAAGAATTAACGGCAAGTTCTTCAGTTTTCCTTTAAAGGGGGTGGGACATAAGTAAAACTAAAAATGAACCAGACTTGATCCTTCAGTCCTCTTGCCCCCCCCCCCCCCCCGACCCTCGTGAAGGCTGTGGCCAAGCCCCATTTCATGAGCGCTGTTCTGCAGGTAGACCAGTGGCGCTTATTCCAAGCAAGTGAGCCTGGAGCCTATCTGAGGGTGCCGGGCTGGACTCCCGCGGGGTGCCGGGCCGTCCC
>JAODJW010000041.1:3259363-3270408 GCA_026777045.1 Hyperopisus bebe | reverse complement strand
CCTCCTCTCCTCTGTTCCCCCCCTCCGTGACACATTTGTCTTTGGGCCTCATTTACACTCCTTTAGCATCAAAGGCTTTGCCCTTTAAGGAAGCCCTTCCCTGCACTTTGGCAGCATCTGGTGGCTGGAAAAGGTCACTAATGTCTCATCTTCACATTCCGCCTTGACAGATAAACCTTGTGCTGCAATTTCTTTCTCTTTCTTTCTCTCTCTCTCTCTCTCTCTCTCTCTCTCTCTCTCTCTCTTTCTTTGGATTTCCTAATGAAACTAACTTTGCATGAACAGTGACTCTAAGTGATGGTGAGGTGAGCTTAGGGAGGTGTTTCTGACCTACAGGCAGACTGTTTCACTCCCTGTTGGAGGGCTGCTGTCATGTCTACTGCAGGTCAGGGCCGGTGGTTCTGCCTTTTAGGCTTCACCATTGCTGGCCTTAATGAATAATGTCACCAGCAATGGATTGGGGGTGCTAAATAGTAATTATACATTTAAACAAAACACTGTGCAGAACATTTCTATGTGTACTCCACATAACAGTTTAAGCTCGGTCCCTTCTTAGTTAATACCCATATAGTTTATTACTGCTATAAGACCACAAAGTAAAAATACTTCAGAAGGTGGCAGTAACACACACACACACACACACACACACACACACACACACACACACACACACACACACACACACAGGCACCAAGTGTAAACACACTGGCTGCCGAAAGCCAGGCTGTCTAGACCTGTGGGTGATGTTAGTCCTTTGCAGTGATTAGTGGCGATATGCTACCGTCAGTCTCCTAAAGGGAACACAGCTATATCCCCTGGCTCTCTGTACGTCAGTGAGGCAAGGCAGATCGCTATAAACATTTTTAAAATAACAAATAACATTATCTGTCGGAAAGCGAATGTGAACTTTATCTGTAAAGTTTATTTGGTATTTAATATTTCTCTTTTGTTCGTTTTTTAAAATAATCTGACTGTCGAGCAGTAATTATGGAAGGGGAAACGCGAAAGCAATCACTTTCTGGTCCAGAGTTTGTGCGATAGAAAAAAAAACACCAAAAAGGATAATTTGGATTTCACTACTATTTTGACATATGTCATTTACGACAAAATTAGTTTTGGCCATATAATATGCTGAAGGTGGCCGGACACATGACGTATTTTAACTTTTCTTTCTTCCTATCTGGTGTGAATGAACATTTTATTTGTGGAAACTTTCATGTCCGCCACAGTAGGTGGCAGCAACAAGACAGACGAGCGTTGAATCTACCATAGCTCCCCACAAGAAGAAGACGGAGCGCCTGCTGGAGTTCAGCTGCCAGCCTTGGCCCATCATGTAAGTGCTGCGGAACATTCCCTGCAGTTGAATTGCAAAATTTCTCGTTTCAGCCTGTTTTGCAAGGCGTGCAATTCTACATTTGCTCCAAGCAAGGAAACCTGGAGTTTAGAGGCCAAACGGCTCTAGTTGCATGAAGATCCCGGCTAGGATTTTGCATCATTGTTGCAAATCGAGCCGCTGAAGCTACAGCCAGAACGAGAGATGGAGGGAGGGAGCGATAGAGAAGGCAAAGTCTTTTGTGCTTCCCCTCCCCCCAAAGGAGAAATGTCTCCAACCAAGAGAGGTAAGAATATTTAAACATTCCGTGCAAAACTGTAGCATTGCATTCAGAGCTCCAATCTTTGCAAAGAGCGGTGCAGCAAGTCGAACACAGCCAATGCATTTAATTTTAATGCGTTTAAATGGTCAGTTGCATTTCCTGTTTAGGATCAGTACTTTGCAGAGTTCCTGGTAAGACGATGCCAGCACTAGTTACTGTAATAACTGTATTATTTGCTTACCTTTCGCTTCGATACCAGGAATCTGTCTTTGTAATTTGTTGGCAGCACCATGAAAAGTGAACATTGAACTTCACGCGATACCAGCGTTCCGTCTTACAAATGCACAAGTTAAAGTGCTAATTTTTGCTTATTAAAAACTATAATCGTTGCACATTTGCTAATGCGCGTCTTTTTCGCTGCGCATCTATTATTTGCAAAATCGCTCAGCACGCGCATTCTTGTGGACGGTTTGGCCTCCTTGCTGTGTCAGGTACGACCGGCCAGGATATAAGGCACAAGTGTAAGGCCAAGTCTGCTGCTTGCAATTTTGTTTTCGCTCTCGATGTAACGTAATGGAAAACAGATATTGAATTGAGCTCAGGCCGCTCGTCTTGGGGGGCGAAGTTTTGTTTCTGCACCCAGTAACAAATAGGTACACACTGCAAAAATAACACGCTAAAAATAGTTTTGCTGCACACACGTAGCTGCCACAAAACAGTTCAAGGAACGGGGCTACGGAGTATTTAAATGCAAAAATGGATTCGAAAATGATCCAAGCTGTATTGAATTAGGAGGAAAATGCCTTCTTTACCAGAAGCATGACTGCACGTTGAATATTGCGTGTGGCGTCCAGAAAGCAAATAAATAAAATAGGAGTGTAACGCATTCCTTGAATAACTTCACACATTTCAGATGTCAGAGAGGGGTTTCGGTGCCCGGATCCCTTTAAGCCCCGTGAGGGTGCATGACTTCTTACACACTGGGCCTAATTGTAGCTTTCATGGATCCGAACATCGAGCAACGCCCTGCGACCAAACAGGGTGTTTTATTCTCTGAATTTGAGACCCTTTTCGTGGTTGTGTTCCGGAAGTGGTGAAACTGTCTGCAGTGAATAAAACTGATTTTTATAATCGCTGCTCTGGAATACTGCATGTTTTAGTTGAACGCTCGCGATGTGTCGTTTTTATTTTCTCTTTGGCTGTGGGCTTGAGGCGTAATCTTACCTGTAAGATGTCTGCATGGAGCCCATTGTATACCTGTACTACGGAGGTTCCCAAATGTCACCTCAGTCTTGCTCCTGCTTGACGTCATTTTAAAACTAGCAAGCAAGTGTGACGTTTATAGGAGTCACGCACGTTACGCACGTTTTTTGGTTATTTTGAAAGCACTCGGTGCCTGTCCACTGTGGTTTGCATGACAGGGCAACGATGCATGATTTGGAACCCGCCTCCTTTGAACTGCTTGTGTAGATTCATAGGCCTGTGCACCCCTTGAAATAAGATGAGACTGAACTCGATTGTTAAAATACCGTTTTGCTTGTCTTTACTAACCTACTGACGATACTGAATATTTCACGGTTTAACTATATTTAAAGTCGATTAAAGTGGGAACTGGGTGTTCTAATATCTGAGAAAGTAAACCTGTAAACGCTGAAGTCATTGCAAACAGTGTCCCTGTCTACTTCCTCTTGTGATCTTGCTGGTGAACCTCCCAGGAATCCATGCTTTGTTAGGTCTTCTCTTAGCTCCCGGCCCATTATTTGACTTGTTGCCGTCCAGATTGTTTTGGACGGCAGATTTTGTTTTGACTTATGGGAAGTTGAGGTGGTGGGGGGGGGGGACCCCGAGGGCTGCAGGTAATGTGGCTTGTGTCTTCACAAACATGGCGACTTTATGCCGTGAGTTCATTTGTGTACGAAGGATGTGGCGTAAAGTCCATGCAAATCAGTTCTGCCTCAGCTTGCAGTCTCCAATCCTTTCACTGGCCTTGGTCCAGACCTGTAGAGGAATTCTGCAGCTCACACAGTAAGAGCTTTCTCTGATTTCTCTCTTTTTTTTAGTTTTATGTGGTTGGTCTCCCTCCCCCGACCTTTATTAAGCTCTGAAATGCACTAAACTGGTACAAGATATACATTTAGTCCTTTTAACAAGAAATGTGTGTCTCCGAGGTGTGTGTTCAGCGTTCCCGCTGTAATGCTGGCTGATTCGTGCCGAGTCTGCATCTCTTGCAGGGCAGTGGGTGTGCGAGCATAGCATGCCGCTTGCCGACTGTATTTATTTATTTGTCTTATTTTTATACTGCACCTTGGGCCCGTAGTTCTGCTGGAGAGTGTGGCAGCGTATGCGCAAGGCGAACTTAATAAGAGATCAAGGTGTAACGTTAAGTGTTTGGTGCAGAAACCGGCTTTACACTGAGTCACTGTTGGTGAACAGATTTTGTGCAAATGAAATCTGGATAGCTGCCAAATAGTATAAGAAATGCATTCATGCTTCAGTTGGCATGCATGTTTTGCATCATTTTCAATGCGACGCAGAAGCACAGAAGTCTGCTTCAGCTGACGGTTCAGCATCATGCGACGCCTCCCCACGACATTAGCCCCTCTGGCTAATGCCGCGGCACCTGAAGCACCTCTGCCCTCCGCCGAAGAAGCTGGTGAACTTCGCTGCTTCACGGGAGGCAGTGAATAACCTGCTGCTGTGTGCAGGGCGGCTCAGACGTGGCGGAGTTTTAGCAACGGCCCCAGCCGATTCTGATTTGCTGTTGTGTAAAACCCTGAGGCGTGTCGAAACCGGAGACTTAGTAATTCGTACGTTCCTCCTATTACCTCATCATCACACGTACTGTAGACTATATACGTCCTCGTCACCCATTTCTCTGATTTAGGATCGAAAACATGCAGCACGACACGATCGTGGAAGCAATGATAGTTTCCGAATGCTGGTTGCATAGTAACATTGCTCGGAGATATGTCCGCACTGTTTATACAACTATTTTTTGACCTGGCTAAGGTACCACAGCTGTGAGGCTTTGGTAGCCGTAGCGATCGGGGGATTCGGAATTAAGGCCCGTACCAGCGATAGGGCACAAAGTCCAGGTCTGTCATAAGCTGCACGCCGCACCTGTGCACGCATGCCGGCAATGTGGAAGTTCACCCCTCGCATGATCACCATCACGTACCAGCTGGCCGTCAGACAGGCTGCCAGGTCACTGATGGTGCACAAGGAAGGATTGTCTGCTGCTTGCTGTCTCATGCTGGAGGGATTTTTAAATGCAAAAGGAACTGAATGAACTCTTATTGAAATCGAGCCACTGGGAGTCAACTGCGAGGCAATGAGTTTGTGGGTGGGAGGCAGTTTGAAGCGGATATTCTATGCCGAACCCACCCCCGTCCCCTTCTCATACTGGTTCCGGAATTCCATTGAAGACCGCTTGAGAATCTGGGCGGAGTCCAGGCAGGAATTGGGCAGAATAGAGATGGACTAAGGAATGGGGGGGGGGGGGGGGGGTAGGAATCTTAGCGATGCCGGGCTTGCTGCCAAAAGGCAGTTGATGAGTATCTGATTCCCCCACTTCCAGTGAACTATCCTTTCCCTGAATTGAGATGTTTCTAAATTTGACCTTGCCGTGTTTTATTGGTGAGCTTGTGTGCAATTTAGTTCTTTCTCGTTGATGCCTTCCATCACTTTAATACCGTCGAAAGAACCAAATCACGCAGCTCCTGGGGGCAGGATCACAGTGCCAACCCCTGCCCTGGATGCTGATATTCAGAAGCCTTTCCTTTTGTAGTCTAGCAAGTCCCACGTCTCAAATGCTTCGAGCATGTGGATGCGGTAGGCCCGAAACGCGTCGTCCTCCATCTGTGATACGGATAAGCGTAGCGGCATTTGTGGGGATGTCTGTCGCTGTTTGCCCAGGACTCAGGGTCATTGCGGCGGTGGCGCCTGTGGAAAACTTTGATTGGGTGCCCATCTTGCAGCTTCTTAGCACTTTGTTCTTCTGTTTACACACGAATAGCAATTCCAGGTTTTTACAATCCCAATCAATCTGGCACTGGTTAGAAAAACCTACACAAATGTAGGTGGATGAGGTAAATTTCCCCTTTTTTCTGTTCTTTGCATTACTTTTTTTTTCTAGCGGTGTTTTTATTTGAGATTTCGTTCATGATGCCTGTTGGATCTTACTAAAAGCAGACTGCTTGTACCGAGTCATTCTTTCACTGTTGGTCGCTTTGGTTTTAAGGGGTTTTCTTTCCAGTGGAATGGGGACATGTGCACGCGTGCTCCACTGGCTCTCCCGGCACGCGTGCTCCACTGGCTCTCCCGGCACGCGTGCTCCACTGGCTCTCCCGGCACGCGTGCTCGTCCTTGTGTGCTCCAAGGCCCACGCCGCCGCCATCGAGACCACAGTGGCCTTCCCACTCATGCGGAGCGTGCCTGGTCTTGTCCAATGAGCCACTGCCTTTGAGGCCGGCGGCTCTCTGGAATTCCATTCGTGTGTGGCGGGAAAGGGGGAGCGGTCTCATCGCCCTTCTGTGTTTTGTACTCTTGTGTTTGTTGAGCTATTGTAGAGTTATTCAGTCCCAGGAATGGAAGCAGTGGAGGAATTTGCTGTGACTTAAAGATCAAATGTGCAAAGGAGCACTGAGCATGATTTCCCCCCCCCCCCCCTTTCTTTTGAAGTTTCTTATTCCACTTAAGTCTTTCATTGATGCCAGTGTCAAACGTGCAATGGGCCGTGGGTGCGAGTGGCTGAAATCTGCTGTCTGCTGGGGCTGTCAGGATTACTAGTTCAGACTAAGTCGCTGTTGCGTCTTTTGGGGGGTAAAGTCGAATAATTCAAAGGTAGCTTTCCACTCCTTAGAGACACCAGTTTGATGAACGGTTGTGTTTTGATGAATATTTCAGTATGTTCAGTGCCTGTCGGTGGGCAAGAAAAAAAATTTAATTGTACTTATTTTGCAGGCGTGTTTGTCTAAAGCAACATAGTAGTGAGGCAGCGTCAGCCAGCATCCAAGACCCTAGAGAAGTTTCAGGGTTCAGGGCCCAAGAGTACCAGCCACGGGATTCAAACCCACAACCCGATGGGCATGGGTCCAGATTCCTAACCTGCTGTGCCACACAGTTCTTGGTTTTTGGGTTGTGGTTTGTTAAATTGATGCTTCTGGTGTTGGTGACCTTGTGAAAGGTATTTGGTCATTGTGCTTGTTTGTTTGGATGAAGATGTCTTGATATTTGTGGTGTCGTCGGTGAAACGTGAACACACTTTGGGCGGTGGGGCTTACTTGGATTGGATCGGAAAGCCAAACAGAGTAACGCGTGAGCCTTTTGATGGATGGACAGCTTAACATCTGAAATGTCGCTCTTGAAATGCTCATATGTGAAACTGGTCTGTCGAGGAGCCTTTTCTGCTTTATGACCCACCCTCACCTCCTCCTTGGTGTCCTCCAGCAGGAAAAGGAAGAGGCAGAGCCAAACTCACGCTGTCAAAGGAAGTTTTCGAGCAGCCTTCTCCAACAGCAGCGTAAGAGATTTCCCAACCCTCTTTGGACAGACAGGAGGATAGGCAGTATATGTCAGGGAGGTGGGACTGGGGCATTATGGGTATAAATTCAAGTGTTTTATACTGTATTACAGCTCAGCAGATAGTCTATGACTTCCTTTCCCACCAATTTATGCAGCCGTGATTTTTCACTCTTATACCCCGTGGACCCACAGATGGGACCCCTAGGACTCTTACTACAGCTATTCAAAAATCTCTGTTCTTTATATCATAATCAAACCAGCATAATGTTATTTTATATTTTTCCTTATACCAACAGACCCCCGAGAGATTTGGATTCGAAAGCCTGTGTGACCATTGGAGGGAAGGTACAGTCCAATCCTACGTGTCTCCTCTTCGTTTTTATTGGTTCATCCGACCAGCAGCTATTTCCTCATCTGCCAATGAGAGTGTGCCATGGCTATTATCCGTTTCCAAGCACTCGCCATTCTGTATTTCACCGGCGCCTTTGAGATGTGCATTCAGCATCTGCTGTAAAGACTTTGCGTAACTCAGAGTCATTGCTGGCTGGTTTTGCGGCGTTCTTGCTGGTCTAGCATCTCTACATGTGAAGCCCATGCTTTTACAATGACTTGAGGCGGTCAGTCATGCGCCAGCCCAAAGCGAAACCCACTGTACATTTACAAGTGAATCACTGAAGCAGACCAACTGAAGTCTCTTGGGAATGTTCTTCGTAGCCTTCTGAGCAGCAGAGAAAATATTTATTTTAAACTTCTAAAATTAGTGGAATTTTCCATTGGCAGTGGTGACGGTTTGCTTCTCTTATAAGTGAGAGTAACCACTGTTTTATAAATGTAAGATTAGAAGTGTTTCAATTCCCTTTTCTTATTAGTTGCGTTGCATTTTTTTAAAGAACTTCGAGAAAGTTAACATCACCGGTTTTGGGGATAATTTGTTACAAACAGTACCGAAAAAGAATCAAATACTATATCATGCAGCACTCAGTCACCAAAAATGTAATTTAATTAGCAGGTATGCATGTAATTAATTGACTTATGTGTGTAATCAATTGCTGCTTGGCCTTGACGCAGGTGCCTGAATAAACGTGATTAGCGCTCCTGGTGATGGACGATGTCCTTCCCTGTTCCTTTTCCTGATCACGTTTAATTTCCTTAATTAGAGTAATATTGGAGGATGAGGACAAAACTCTTCTGGGTGAAAGTCTGTCAGTGATTTCATTCTAAGGCATTTTACTGGCCTGGAGTCTTCATTCTATAAGTGCCTCTCGTTGTGGCGTTTCGGTTATTCTTTGTCCCTGTTAGTGAGGTATTTGGTGGCCGCCGCCTTAATTGACTCCTCTTCCGCTCTCGCTCTCAAGCTCTGCTTCTTCTTCTTGTACTTATTCATTTTCTCAATCACCGTTTGACCAGTTAATAGTAATAATAATAATAATAACACTTAATTGATCCCTGGGGGGAAATTCTTTTTGCCTACGCCATCTTGCTCTCCATGACACACAGATACGCTTGTAGGTGACATTGAGCTTGGCAGTGAAGGGCAGCCACTGGCAGTAGAACTGGGAGTTAAGTGCCTTGCTGAAAGACCCACAGACATGTCTATTCTACCCAGGCCAGGCTCGAACCTGTGACCTTGGGATCACAGGCACGGAGGCTGAGCCCACTGATACACACTTTGCCCCCCAATCTCCGCTGGTCTCTGTCCCTCCTAGAACTTCGAGGTGAAGGCAGACGACTTGGAGCAGATCAGCGAGCTGGGCCGCGGGGCCTATGGGGTGGTGGACAAGATGCGGCATGTGCCCAGTGGCCAGATCATGGCGGTGAAGGTGAGCAGGGAGGCGTGCCGGGACTCGTCTGGTGGATTGTAGAGAGGGGAGCTCCCCCTGGTGGTGACCTGCTGTTTTTACTTCCTGAACGTCCCTTTAGCGCATCAGAGCCACAGTGAACACGCAGGAGCAGAAGAGGCTGGTGATGGACCTGGACATCTCCATGAGGACTGTGGACTGTTTCTACACGGTCACCTTCTACGGGGCTCTCTTCAGAGAGGTGCCATCTCTCGCCTTCTGTCCCCTCAGCATGGCTGTGGTATCATTAACTGTTGTCCATTCAGCAGCAGGCTGTCCTGGCTAATTGATAGCATCTCTGCAGATGTTCTGGTTCCCCTTTCCACCCCCTCTGGTGGTAGGTTTCTGGAAAAATCTCTCACCTCAATAGCAGCTGTGTATGTATAAGCTACTTCAAGTCATTTTTGCATTGAAATACCTGGCCATCTGCTCAATACACAGTTCAGTGGTTTGAAGTCTGTGGTTGAGCAAATCCTGGTAATTACAGAATAGATGCCCCACTCTGACTGTCTAGTGGACCTGCACAGTATGGCAGCTCATTATGTGTTACTGCTGTTGTTTTGTTTGTTCCGGCTAAAGTCTTGCTTTTGTGCGAATGAGCCTTTTTGGACAAATCATGTAGCTATGGACGTAGCTTGTTGGTGTGTGGGGGGTGTGGGAGCTGGGAGTTGAGGGGGTGGAAGATTTCCTTATGTGGATACCTTCCTCCAAGAGTGAGCGTTGCACAGGACGTTCCACACTGGGCACCTTGGCCCACTTCCTGTTGGTCGATTAGCATCTCAGGAATGTGGCTACCCCTCTCCCGCCTGTACTTCCTACACACAGCCTCCCCTAACCCCCCGCCAAAAAAAATATTCTGACCCGGTTGCCTTGGTGTTTCCAGGGTGACGTGTGGATCTGTATGGAGCTGTTGGACACCTCATTGGACAAATTCTACAAGCAAGTTATTGAGAAGGGGATGACCATCCCAGAAGACATCCTGGGAAAAATGGCGGTGTCTGTGAGTGGGCGGAGTCTGTTAGATACCGTTACATGTTTTTAGTTAAGACCGGAAACTTCAAATTTGCATGTTTTTTGCTTAGGCCTCAGCCTTCGTTAGGAATGACATAGTTGAGCCAGATGAAAACGTCCAGGGTGTCAACAACAGATAATTCCTGTCTTTGCTAATGAAGACAAACTAGTTAGAATAGAATAATGGTACTTCATTCATTCCTGTGGGGAAATTTGGGTAGTTTTTACTACCTAATCTTGCTCAAGAGCCCAGTAGTGGTATCATTACGCTGTGAGCTATGAGATTCGAACCCATGATCTTCTAGACATGGGTACAGGTTCCTAACCCACAGACATCACCCTTTTAGTGCTGGTCCATGAATGCGTCAGTGTCATCCACTGAACCCAAGTGTACAGAGTATAATTCACATTAAGGGAAGTGATTTAGTGATTCAGACAGATGTTGAATACCCCCCCCCCCTCCATTGCGGGGTGATGGTAGAGAATGAAATGGTTCTCTGTTGGCAGTATTGGCGTCGCTGCTGTGGAATGAATCGCTCTTCGGTCCTGTTACAGATACGACCCGCAGTGCCCTATCAGTGTTCATGCTGATAGCTGATTTTGTGGGCTTAGAGTACCATTAGATGAAACTGCCACCTTCGCAATGAGCTGGTGGTCACAGGAAAGCAAATGCACTGGTCTGATGTCCCCTGTCAAAGCTCAGGACCTGGCGTCATTTACCGGCCATTATATTATATCAAAAGAAAGATGGGGTGGGGGGGGGAGGTGTGAAATCCTGTTAGAAGACCTGCTGGTGTGCTTCTCCTCTCAAGACTGATTATTGCCTGAAGGGATTTTCCTGTGTGTAGTGGGGAAATTATCAGGTATTTTTGTTGTACATATACACACACACACACACACACACACACACACTTCTGCCTCTGATCACAATGGTCCATCTGAGTAAGCCATTGATGTAACTCCCAGAGGAGGATGAATGTGTGTCCGCACTGGAAAAATGTTTTTGTTTAATGAGTTGTGTGTTTGTCGGGGGGGGGGGGGGGCATGTTGGCAGGGGGGGTAGATAACTGGGAAGTTT
>JAODJW010000041.1:3242768-3253216 GCA_026777045.1 Hyperopisus bebe | reverse complement strand
CCCCGGACCCCCCCCCCCCCCCCCCCCCCCGAAAAAGGCCTGATTCCGCAAGCTTAAGGAAGATCAGCCTTGTCATGCTTCTGTGTTTTGTGCCGTTTCCCTTTTATTTTTTGTATTTTTTTCTTTTTTTTTTTTTGCCGTTGCTGCTCCTGCCTGGTCGTGGGCCGGGCCAGTTTCCTGCAGTGACTTATTGAGACGCTTAGAGATGCAGACTTTGAAAGTAAATAATAAAACATTCTCACACTGAGGAAGTGAGTGGGCAAGCTGCTCGCAGCTATGTGTAGCTATGCTAGCTGGCGTGTTTGCCATCCACCCCCCTCTGCCCCTTCCCTGCTGTCACTCTTATTTTGCTGAATGGTATCAAAATGTACAATTGCATCTGCTACTGTAGGCATACATGGGGGGGAGTGAATAGCTTGTGCCTTCCCAGGAGAGTAAAGTTCTCAACATACCTACACCTCTCTACAAGGCATTTAAAGACTGATGACTGTTTTAGCGGGCGATACATTTCTATGAATATTTTAGTGTGCCCAAGAATTATTGGTGTGCAATTGTAATAAAGGAGACTCGAATAAAAGAGGTATTTTTACACAATAAATAGTGCCTCCTTGCCTCTTGAAGTTTTCTTCCCAGTTGAGACAGGGGCATTATGGGATTGCAGGGAAGCTTGTGCTCCATGTGACCTTTGTGTGTCCTTAGGCTGCGTGAAGGCTGCCCCAAGGCTGAGCCTTTATGTTTTCACTCTCATAATGCAGGGGGGGGGGGGGGTGCTGGGGGCTTCCTCTCTACTGCTCTCCTCCCGCAATCCAAAGGCAAGCGCCAGGGCTTGGTGTCCCTGAGTTTTCCAGAGTGTGTGACACTTAGTGGGTGTGTGTCCTACGATGGGCTGACCTTCCATCAAAGGGGTACCTTCCCCCCCCACCGCCCTGACGAGCGTAAGCGTCGCACTCGCCGTCTCCTTTGCGCACACAAGCAAATGACCCGCAGGACATCAATGGACATGTAATTAAATGAAGAGGAGTTCACTTTATAAGGGAGATCACAAAATGGTTTTCGGTGAAAGGAATCCACTTATCAGTGTGAGGACAACAAAGAACAGTGAAATCTCAAAGCCTTGACAGCAGCAGAGTTAGGACTTTGGGGAAAATGTCTGTAAACATTTAAGGTCAGAGAGTGGTGTTAGTGCCTTATCTCTGTACGCCTGTGCTGGGATGCTCTATGCTGGCATGCATTTGAAAGCCATACCCGTATGTGCAGTCGTCAGCCTCGCTGAAAACCGTTGGTTTTGAATCCATTTTCATCCTTTGGATTATACAGTAAATACTTGGAAGAGGTTAGCCAAGTGCCAAGCAGCATCTAAGCGGTCTTTTATTCTTAGTTCTCTTTCCTGTAATTGTGGTCATTCTTTATTGGCTTGGCATAGGCCCTCTTTTTCGATCCCTGTTTCTTGGTGTGTGAATGTGCACGCGTCTTCATTTTTCTCTGAAGGCGACGTTGCTCGCATTGGAACCACATTTGCTGAACGTTTCTTCTGGGTATCTGGCTTAGGTTTCACTATGTAAGCGACTTGACTTCCCACACTGACAGCCTATGACATCATGGAAATAGTTATGAGCGCCCTTAAATTGGAGAACGAAGTGTAAATGAGGGACGGCCCGCTCTGTCGGGCCCAGGTCCTGTTCGTTAGCAAACAGGTCTGTCCGTCCTGGGCTGAACTTTTGCAGTCGTGCCTCTTTAGGTTCAGCTCGGCTGGGAGTAGCTGTAACAGGGGCAGAGACTGAATGGACTCCAGGGAGACTGATGAAAGTAAGTTTGGGAGAGTGCGTGTGTGTGTGTCTGCGTCTGTTTGTGAAAATCCTGGCAGTACCTTCACACGGATGGGGGTTTCAAGGTGGCGGGGGTGGTGAGTGCGCATACACCATGGTCAATCTTCGGGGGGGCAGGGTGAAGGAAAGAAAACAGGATCTCAGTCGCGAACAACATCCTGGTGTTTCCTCTTCCTTTTCCCTTCAGTCGCCCCCCACCTCCATCCATGGCTGTTTGTGTGGCGGTTCCTGCCTCATCTAGAAAGTGGGAAGGAGAAGAATCAAGGCTGGGCTTCCAGCGTCCGCAGATGGGGGGTCTGACGTTTTTTCTCATCACCCTGTTGGCCAAGCTGACGTCCATTCCTCCATTCATGTTTTTTATTTAAATGGCGAGGGGGATTACCGGATGCCAGGCGGGCAAAAGGAACTGCGAGATCCTGTTTACGTTGTGTATTTGAATGTGAAAGCACGTTTATCTATAAATAGATCTGTCAAAGGGCACGCAATTTCCCTCAGTAGTCCAAAAATACAACCTACCCGTTTCACTTCAAGCCCCCCGCAAAGTCTTAGGCTGCAAATCTGCACGGTGTTCATTTCGTCTGTCTCTGCTATAACAGTTTTACATATAGCCACGCATTGTGTGTGTCTTTCCTGAGAGGAAAAATTATTGTCTCCTGCGTGTCATTTGCTTATATGTACAAAGGAGACGGTGTTTGCAACAAAGAGGCTTTTGCTAATAAACAGATTCCTTTTTTTTGTCATTGAAAAAACCTTGCCATGCACAGGCTATAAAAACTCAGCCAAGCCGCCTGCAGAAGACTTACTGGCTTCTAAATAGACCAGACCTTTCCTGAATACTGGAAAACATCTTTATCATGAATGGGAAATCAGTGCTCCGAGCCCAGCAGCTGGGACGTGGAACGCTGGTATTTCTGAACTGATTTTCGGAACTTTCTGAGTATGATGATAGCCATCTGTAATTACAGAGTCATTTGACGCCGCCTCGATCTTGCTGCTGTAGACACCCTTGAAGTAATTCCCCTGCTCTTAGCCAAAAGCCGAACTGAGTGATGGTGCTGAATTTGAAGAGATCTTTTCCGTATTTGCCTCTTGGAAATTCCGCTCTTCTCCCCTACCCAGCATCAGCAATAACTATAACAGTTACGTGCTACCTAACCGGGTGATTCAGCATCACATTTTGTGGTGATGATGTAATCTTCCTGAAGCTTTCGTTCCCATTAATGCCTGTGATGAGGTGAGGTCTCTCTGCCCTGCATACCTGTGCCAGGGGAATTTTCCTGGAATAATTATACTCCCCCCCAACCCCCCCCCCAAATCTAATCCCAACTGTTTCTAAAGTGGTTTTCTCTGAAGGTGTGCAGGCAAGTTCTGGCACACTGCATGCACCTGAAGTGAATGTGGATGGTAACTATCATCATGCACGCACAACCGTACACAGGAAGCAGGTGGCCGTGGAGCTTGTCCCGTTTGTTTGCAACCTGTTGGTTCTGGTGGGCGGGGGGTTAGGGAAGCTAAGTGTTAGAGTTATTAGCCAAGAGGGATCAGAATGCTGCAGGGAGGGTATCCTGTGTACCACAAACACTTCCTGCCTCTGCATCGCAAAACAAGAGGAACGAGGGGAGGGGGGGAGGGGCAGCAACTGCAAGTTGTTAGCCATAGCTTAGGTCAGCTGGAGCACTTCCAGGGTCTTTGGCCTGTGCTGTCACAACGAACAGCCTCTTCTTTTTTGTGGGCCCCTTAATGCTTTAATTTTCCCAGGAGCTGCAAAACTCCCTCCCCTTCAGCTCTTTTTGCAGTGGCCTGGATGTGAATCACTTTATTAAAGTGATTTATCAGTAGAATTGGATGATTACTCAGCCGGTGTTACTGGCACGACACTCACCATGAAACACTGCGGCCGTTCCTGGCTGCTGTCCCTAAGTGCGCCTCGTAATGTGTACTTACCAAGCTAGGTCTTTTCACCCAAGGTGTCTGGATTATGTGTTGAAGAGTGTCACATCAAGAACTTCCCCCAAAACTGTTTAGGTTATTTTGTAATATGAGCAACTTATATCATAACTTTGTTATATGATTATTTTGCCTTCTCAATATTTTAATTATTCAGAATTTTTCAAAACAATGGTCACATTAAGCAGGCAACTCAATGTCAAAGTCTTTGTGTAGCACCATGTCAACCATGAGGGATATGAGGCATTTGTGTGCTGTGTTACCTCTAATTCCACCTGCCAGACATCTTTTTCAGTTAAAGCCCGATGTCCTTGTAGTGTGATTGATTTAAACAGCCAGGATGCTCTGCTAACCTCAGTGTCACATCAGGGTTTGAGCCTAGCCCTCTTTCCATTGGTCAGTGCTGCTCTGATAAGGCATAATAGACAAAGTCAAAGAAAATCTGTTGAAACAAGTGCTGGGAAATAAGTGAGGTTAGGGGCAAATAAGCTACCGTTAACATTCTAAAGCAAGGAGAAAAATAAATGACAAAGCGATCAAATCAGGTGGCTGAGATTTTAAACATATTTTATGGAAAGACAGACATAATAATGTTATTCCAGCATTGAAAACCTAGTGGAGTAGTATGAGGTTATTAGTGATATATTAGTTGCTTCGCAGTTTCTTGAAAGAAAAAAAGCAAAATGCTCATGAAATCAGTGTAATCCTGCTATTTAGACCTGCTAGATATTTTACTCCCACGAATGGCTTAAATCCCAATACCATCTGTTGCCCAGTGTTGGCAAACATCACCTGATCGCGAACATACTGTTCAAGTTTATGTGTTTTTATAGGTACATAATTCTTGAATAAAATAGGGTGCTTTATAACATCACTGGGTGTGTTTATACTTCTGGGTTCTGTACTTAATAAAACAAAAACTGAAAAAGGTTCTAGTTTTCAAGTCAAGGTTAGTGTGGCTTATTGTCACACCATTCTTACATAGGTATATGGTGGCATGAAATAGCATTCCCCTACGATCATGGCACAACCTACAACAACAGTGACAGGGGAGAGCTTTCACAGGATGGGGGGGCTGGATGCAAGGGTCTATATGCTGTGCATAGCACTTTGAAAGTTGTATGTAAACAAGCATGGATAATGCAGCAGAATAAACAGTAGAATTAATAGTGTCAATAGACTGACGATATATAAATAATAAGGTAAAGTGTCTAGTGGACGGGGAGGGAGGGATATTTTTAGGGATGGGTAGCTGGTGACAGGAGTTTCTGGGAGCTGGATGTCCTTATAGCCTCGGGGAAGAACCTGACTGAACTGGCATGGATGTTCCTGTTCCTTGTGCCAAAGAGTCTATGGGATAGGCAGAAGGGGTTCTCCTCAATGTTGTGGGTGCATTTGCTGCGCTTGACTGATGCTCGTCCTTCCCCTTTGATCCCATTTGGGCCACTTCGCAGTCATACCACTCTGTAGGTTTTAAGTTACAGTCGTCTTCAGAGACATGTATCAGGTGCCAGAAAAAATGGGTAATATCTAAATGCACATCCCTAAATTTCCCATGCTGTGTGTGTGTGTGTGTGTGTGTGTGTGCGTGTATGTGTGTGTATGTGCCCTGCGATGGACTGGCATCCCTTCCAGGGCGTAGCCCAGGCATCTAGGGTTTTATCTGTCTGTTGACGATCTGCAGATTGCATTTGGAAGACTCATCCTGCATTCTGGCTCAGACTAAGGAGAATTAATTGACTGTGGGTCTCAGAGCTGCAGAAGCACCGTGATTGCATTTTGATGTGTCCAATGCGCCTCGCAGCCCTCACAACGACAAACTGAAGCTCTGCCAATCACAACAACCCCTGATCTGATGACAGTCAGACTACTCGAGCAAGCAGTTGATGTGATTCTTGAACTGGGTCAAGTGCTTTAAAGACTGGAGGGGAATAGCAGCTGGTAGAATGCAGAGCCTCCGATAAACAAATGATTATGGAGAAGCAACATTTAACAACACACTTGTATAGAGAGGCAGTGACAGAAGGATATCACCACTGGGAGGAATAATATATATTTTTTTATCTTAGCAAAATTATTGTTTTGTGGCATGAAGTCATAACACTTCTATTGAGTGAGGGGTAGGTAGGGTGTGTGGTGTAACACTCATGTGGCACTTGAGGAAGAGGAGGCAATTTAGAACTTTCATGATTTTCTTCCCTGGAATGCCTTTGTTTCACTTCCCAAACATTGACGTTCAAGTGTCCAACATGTGCAAATAATGACAGCTCTGATGTGGGTAGGGATGTACTAGATACGGACTCTTTTTGCAGAATCTAACAAAAAGTCAAATCAGATTTAAATGTTTCTCTTCATTAGCAACTTGGAGTATGTTTATAGACAAAAAGAACATGAAAGAAAAGAGCTTTGGGATCAAAGAAAATGATTTGTATATTCTTGTATTCTTAGGATACACTCAATTATTCAATGTCCACTTTTCACCCATGTTTACATTAATCTTATCTGGCTTGTAATTCTACAATATTTTGCTATTTATACAGCTGCCTGTTTAATGAAACTGCTCTGTATCTTATGCAAGAGCGTGAGAAGAGTTTCCCCTCCACAAAAAAGGTCTGACGCTCTTAGGTCCTCTCGCTTCACTGTTGCTTCCAAACAGGCCAAAGGTGGGCAATGGTTATGGTATCATTATGTGTGGATAAAGGATAAGAGAGGGCAGGAAAAGGGACCTTTGGCATCGTTTCACAGTCTCAACTCATGAGCCCTTTGGATCAAATGTTCTGTGTGCCCACCATGTAATTTTAGGTGGCATTATGCACCCTGGTTGAGGCTGGGCTGAGAAGCTAAACATTTACAACGCAAAAACAAGCAAAATCCTGCAATAGAATGTTCAGCATGCTCCTTGCGTTGTTTATGCTGCCATCATCCCAGGTTTGAGTCTTGTTTACACTTGTCTCTTCCTACTGAAAGGTTGTGTCATTGCTAGTACAAGTATGCTGTGAATAATGTGAACCACCAGGTAATACGAAAAACAAAAAAACTCACTGATGTTGCCTCTGACAGACCTCATTGTGGTTTTGCTACATGAAAGAGAGTGAAATCTTTTTGAGTATGTGTGTAGGTATATATGTGCAGCTTTGGAGATTGGTCTGTGAGAGATGCTGCGGTCAATGATTCCCAGAAGCCCACGTGTCATGTGTTTGGTTAATTTCCTGGAGCGTATTTTGTTTATCTTTGTCTTGGTGCACTGATTGGACTGCAGAAATGACACCAGACACTTGCAAGTATGCACTGCATGTGATGGACGATGACAAAATGCCATTGGACTCACATCTGAATAGACCTTCACAAAAACAAGTCTCTCCTATGACTCTAACCTGCATCCTACTATCTAAAAATGCAGCATGCAACAGCTATTTCATAACCAGTTCAAGTCCCAGGAACAGCTTTGCTGCAGACCCCTTGACAAGACTGCCAACTCTCACGCATCTGGTGTGACACACACATTCAGATGGTCATGTTCATGCAAGAAATCTTACAGCAAATCTATATTATTCCACTATACACCAAAAATTAGCAACATCAAAAGCTTTGGGGTAGTTTGCAAACTATTTCGAAGGTACTGAAACTGTTACATATATGTTAATATGTATGTTAGTGTGCACAGACTTGTCTTGAATTGAAAATGCCAGGCTAGCCCTGCCTCGAACCTTGTGCTTAACCTGAATTTCTCCAGTAAAATATTAGCTGTCATAAATATATCTACCTTGCACCAAAGTTTCAAAGTGCTGTATAATCAGTACCAGCTCTGTATACGAATCAGGATGAACAAACTCCAGTTTATTTCTGATACCTTGGGACCAAATAAAGAAGGACTGTAAGGTTCAGGGTATACTGTACACGATGTAATTGGAGAGAGCTGGGTAAGTCTGTGATGCTGGAATTCAGATTTCGGTGTATATTAATTAAACAGCAGTTCGGATTTTGTTTCGAAAAACGTTTCGCGCCCCTTCCGTCGTAAACGGCGCGTTGCAATAACGCAGCACGTGAATGTGAACCTGTACAAAAATGAATCCGTGAAATCGGACCTGCTTGCGTGCGAGGCACGCGGCGATCTCATTCAACCTTCTAACGGTCGGTCACTCTGGCGGCATCATGAAATATGAACTTACACACGCACGGGGCGACGTCTGAAAACCGTGCAATTTCTGCCCGTTGTCAGCTTCTGGTAAGTAGACGTTGGCTTACAACACAAAAATCACCGAGTAAAGTTTCTGCCAAGTCACACAGTAGCCAGTAAATTCCCCGTCTTAAAATAAACCTCAAATGGATGGTTGGCGACTATTCTGAGTGAGGTCCAAGTTTAGTAGCCTACTGTTCATTGGCAAAGGGATGTGATGTTACTATCCCAACAAACACATTTCAAACACTCTGACAGAGTCTTCAAGATGAGATAAATTACACACTTTAAAAATTAGAACAGCATTAACTAGTAGCGACACTAAATATTTTACAGCTCTTTGTCTGGGGGCGGAGCGGGAGCCCGCAGTCACATTGCCATTGCATTAAATCCGGGAGTAATTAATTGTACACATTACAGGTACACAATAGTCATGAATATTTTAAATGAAGGGCACTGATAGAGTTTGAGCTGATGCCACACTAGTGTCTGTGGTGCACGTGGCTCAACCACTATTTCTCACTACTCTGTCATGATGGAAAACAGCTGCAAAGATCGCAGCATGAGCCTACAGAAGCCTGTTAATCACCCCTCCTGCACAGCGTTGTCCCACAGTTACACCTTGTTGCATCATAAAATCTTGTTTAAATACATATTTTTAAAACAATGGAAAAATGATTTTTGTTTCAATCCGAACAGGTCATTTACTGGTTTTCTATAAAACATATGTAATGGGAAGGAGATGTTTGGTTTGAATTTGTACTTTTCTTTATGCTTGTGTTTGGTGCTGCATAATCATGTTTAGGGTATATGCTGACTTGTGAAAAGTATAAGTCAAAGAAGAAGGTATGAGTATTAGTATGGGTTTCTGCTCTGTTTTTATCTGAATCTGTGACAGTGATACCACATGGTGTGGGCACATTCGCCCCCAAATGTCAGCCTGCAGCATGTGGAGAACAATTGACGGAACCAGCTAGGATGTAGAGTGAAGGAGCCTGTTTACAAACAGACAGTCCTAAGGGGGACTGGATGGTAAAATGGCCTGCTTTTTGCCAGGTGAACTTTAGGCTCTCAACCCCCGGATGCTGCCCTACGTCATGCCCCCTTCAGGTTATCATGGCCACTGTTTGGGGGCATGTGTAAGGCAAAGGTCTGGGCTCTGCCTACAGCCTTGGGTGACACATGACCCAGTAGATATAGCTAAAACGGGTGCCCTTTTTTAACCTCTTTGTTTTTAACGTACGGGAATACAATAACAAACACTGGCGATCAAAAGGCTTGTGAGATCTTTTTTGAATCAAGATGTGCGATTGTGCACCCCCCCACCCCCCACCCCTCAGACAACCCCTACTGTGTCCCTGCTGTTTTGTTTGTCACACCCTGCAAGGAAAGGTCCACAACAAATCCTGTCTGAGAAACCTCCGTAATAGCCTTCATGTTGAATCATTGCATTGTATCTGAATTTGTAACTCCTTCCACTATATACCTTAATTATTGCTGCTTTATGGCTACTTTTTTAAGCTTCCAACTAAGAAATTAGGTCACTAGGACCTGACGGATTCAGACCCCTTTTTTTTACTTGTAAGATGTGGTCGGCGTTAATCCATGACATTGCTGACAGTAAGGGGTGCCACCATCTGCGTTAACTCTCACACATGACATGACATTTTCACAAATTATAAATTATTCAGAAGGTATTTGCTGGACGTAAGTCCTAAGGTTTCACTTGATTCTGTTTCTCTTAGTTTTGATTTTTGACATTTGTTCCACTTTAAATGCTACCTGAATAAATAGCTTTTATATGTTTTCTGGGAATATAATTGAGTTGCAGGTAGTCTATGTACCAAATAAATGAGTAGTATGAATAAATAGCCTCTCTGTTCTCCATTTCACAACCCTTTGTGCTGGTCCTTGGACCCCTTGAGGTTGCTGCCGTGTATGTAGGTTTTTTCCATAGGCAGTATTATGGGAGGATCGAAGTCAGGAAACTGGGGTGAGGCTTTGAAATCACTGGCCTTCTCTCTATCATTTCCTGAAAGGTAAAGGAAGTGGCCGGTATATTTAGCACACAGCTGTCCTCGATGGAAACATTCAAGGCCCCCTGATGGACGGTGGATGGACGGTTGGGGTGCGGATATGGGAGGGAAAGGCGCTCTTGCAGTCTTCCACGTCTGTGCTCACTGATGCTAGATGGGTGCAATAGTGAAAATACGTTCACGCTGCGATTGTGTGATGCTGGAACCTGACTTCAGAAGTGTAAATAAAATGCTGGCCAAATTAGCTTTTAGGAACTCCATGTAGGAACTTAATGTGACCTCTGCATATTCATCTGAATCTGGAATTCAGTACTCCTATACCAGGGATAGAGGCCCGGCTGGTCAATGCCTTTGTATATAAAAAAGTAGTGAAATCAAAAAATTTAAATTATAAAAAAGTGAAGGTACTGCTAGCTGTATCGAGTATGGTAAATGCATATATATATATATATATATATATAT
>JAODJW010000041.1:3209602-3242668 GCA_026777045.1 Hyperopisus bebe | reverse complement strand
TTTTTCATAATAATGCAAATATATATATATATATATATATATATATATATATATATTTGCATTATTGAAGGTAATGCGATTTTATTCAATTATTGTAATTCAATGTGCTTTTCTGCATCAATGACTTTTGTCATTGATTTATTTCCATAAGCATTGCGTTTACTAAGGTGAACCCACACTATACCCTATCTGTCACAATGACTGAGAGGACAGTATATAAACACGCACCTACGTGACTAAAATGTGATCTCCTGACGCCTGCAGTCACCATTGTTAAGGGACGATTTGAAAACATTGCTATGTTAGGGCTCTTTTCCACCGTAACAGGCACTGTACTTATGGTACCCTTTTCCATTGACTTCCAAAGGTACCAAAGGTTCCAGTATCAAAAGTCCCAAACTGGGGTGCATTTTTTGGTACTTTGGGGAGGGGCTTGAAACGTTTTCTATGTTGATTGGTTATGCGAACAGCCTACCTCTGAAACCAATACAACTGCCTTCTTTAAAAAAGTTGTACACTCAGAACAACAATAAATGAAGTAAAAAATAAAAGCAATACTAATGGATGCATGGACAAATGAAACACCCAAGCATTAATTGCGATCTAGTTGGAAGAACAGATACAACAAGATCAGGACAAAAAATACTTGGTGACATAAACCTTAGAATGAATCAATGACGAAAATACCAATAGTGGCACTGTTTGTCCAGGAGGGTATCGATAGTATCGCTCAGTTCCGAACTGGTACCAATTCAGTACCGGTTCTCGACATCCATCCCTAATTGCAGTTGTACTAATGTAATAGGACTATTTAAATTATGCGATGACAGCATTTTCATTAACTTTTAATCTGAAGCAAATTTTAATCGATGTGTTCTTCTTGAGTAGTTGAAATTAATTGAGGAACAGAACAAATATCATGATTATAACGAAATATTGTGATATATTTTTACTATGTCGCCCATTCCTATTTTCCTCTCTTTGTTGCCTCAATGACGTCACCATTTCCACTTTTGTACCAGGATATCAACCTCAGTTTTAAAAATGATTAACAGTCAGCAAAATCATTCCAACTGAGACTAGCTGTCTAGACAAGGCTGTGTTTAGAGCAAAATTATCACTATTCATTGTTGTATGAATGTCAAGTCTGGTCTTTCAGTAAGTCTAAGATTTAAGCATTTATCAGGAGGATTTCCAACTACTGGTTTTGCCAGCTGTTAACTTTTCTCAGGCACTGATTATAGTTCTGTGTTGTTTTTTAGTGATAATTGAGCAGACAGTAGTATAGGAACCTAGGTTTGCATCCCAGAGGTTCAAGTTGTTGGATGTGGTCTCTGGGAAAAAGTACTAAGAGTATAACCTAATACATAATAGTCTTTTATGTTATTGGATATGTCTGGTGGCATTTTTTCAAAAAAATTCAAATGAAATCTCTGCTCAAGGGTGCAGCTGCATGGATCCTTCTGGGTATTTTGCTTGCCCTGTAGCCTGTGCCTGTCTGAAAATGCAGTACATCGTGTGGGTGGCTCTTCCCTCCTGAGGTAGTTCTCTTAGAGTTCATGAGATCTTGATCCATGGTCTAGACTGAGAATGGAGCCTCCCACCTGATTAGCATCCTGATTGTGGAAGAACCGCCTCTTGGATGTTGCATTGGAGTAATGCAGTAATGAGGGGGCACGCTGTAAGTGTAAACTGGTTCATTGACTATGGAGAAGTTCAGTAAAAGGCCTCAATTTTGCAAGTATCTCAGTAACGTTATTAGTAATGAAATCATTGTGACAAGGAAAAAGAGAACAGAATTGTCAATACAGGCCCCAAAGGGGTACAGGCCTGGCATTAGATGACTTCTTGTGTCACTAAATGACTGTTCTTTATAGGTAATGAGTACAAGTAGAGATGGAGAATGATGGCACAAAGTAAAACAGACAGTGCATCTTGCTGTATAAATACCGAGAAGTTTTCCCTCTCATTCAAAGGAAGATGGCTGGTTACTTTGTCTGTAAGAGGTGACCTTCAAACTGTCACTGTGATGCAGAGTGTTAAGGAAGTGAAGCACGGGTCTCTCTTTTTCTGTGACCGTCTTTGGCATTGAAGTAGAAAATATCATTGTCATGTCAAGTGGGGGAGTTAGGTACCTCTCTTCCCACTTGCGTGAAAATAACTTAAATTGTGCTCTCTTCAGTAGCACATACGCTAAATTTAAAATAAGTTAAATCTATAGTGGTGGCAAACATGTTTTTGGAGAGAGAAGAAAACCTATAAGAGTTAATGCTGGTTCTTTTGTTCTGAAGTACCAATTGACGTGTTTAACAGACAAAGGCTTGAAGAGGAGATAGATTGCATCTGTAAGGCAGTGGGCAGGGAAGAAACTAGGTATGAATAATTAATATAAAAAATGCTTAAACCTGAAAAAAACATCATCAATATCTTTATCTACCGCATCTCTACTGCTGATAAACTTTCTTTCCTAAAACGTTCACTTTTTTTTCATCCTCAAGCTGACTGAGTGGTTTATTCGTACTTTAAGTGTCTTATTGACTTTCATTAATGCAAACACTTATGATCTGTGTTTCCATTGTTAGCCACAACAGCTGGCTCTCTATGGTCCATTGTGCTGTTGACTTCTGCATTAGCCTGGTTACCCCTCTAAAGGGTGCTCTAATCTTGCTTGGGATACTAAACAGGAGGGGTTTCTATAAACAACCAGACTTTTCCTGCAAAGGGTACTGGGAATAGAGGGGGAACATGAACTGCTCTAGGAGATGTCCCACTCCCTATTTTCACACACACTCAAACTTTATGCTTGTTTTTGAAAGTGGGGAGTGGGGTTTAGTTGTTGCTTCTACAAAGAATTAAATAATCAGGCCAAAGTGACAGCCACAATTTGGCCTGACTCCAGAAAATGGAGATATTGGCTGTGACAGACTTGATGTAGAAAGACTCATTTTCAGAGCTATGCTCATCAAGGTAGATAATCCCCTTACTTAGATTTTAGGTTTCTATCAGGAACTTTGAATTGGTTGGGGTGAGACATTAATCTAAGAATTTATCCGGGTGTCAAGGCATCCACCTTACATTCTTTACATTGGAGTTAGTGAATCTAATGAGGGATTGTGACTGACCACGTGAGGCCTCATGGGATGGAAAAAATGAAGGCATTGACTTTACAGGACCTTTTGTAAGAAGCTGTACCCCCTTACACAAACACTTACCTCAGACTTCCTCTATTAGCTCCTTTCAATAATCTCCTATTACCTGATGTTGAGACCGGGTGCAGAATAAGCAACCCCATTTTTATTTCATTTGTTCAGTCTGGCTTTATCATTCTTTATTGGTGACTGTGCCACCATGGCACCATGGTTTGTCTCAATTCGGTCACCTTGCAGTCTGTAGGTGTAGTTTAGACTATCCATCTCATTGGATTAACTAACTGATTAACTGACCGTATTGTTTATTCCTGGGAACTAAAACTTACCCTAATAAAAGAACACCGAAATGATTTGTTGTAGTGACACATTTTAAGTCAATCCTCATTATTGACAAGTAGTAAAGCTGGAATGGTATTAAGCATCACTAATACTGTTTTGTGGTCTAGCCAAAATCTCATTTATAAACTTGGTAATCAAAAAATAATGAACTGACATTAGGTAAGCTGCACTGGGTATCGAGTTGTATTATGAGGTTATGGCAGACAGTCTGCGTGTTACAAAACTCCTGGTTAGTGTCCTAGAGAGCTAAAGACGTCTCTTTAATTCTATTCACAGCATTAATATATAAATAGTGTGCATCTCTTTTCAGACTTTGTTTTTCTGTCTCTTTTGTTGGTTGTTAAGGGTAGCAGAGTTTTGATTCTCTTGCCATTTTAATTTTGAGCCAGACATAAGCCAACCAAACATAAACTCAGATGGAACTAGGGGTAATATTTTAGGATTTAAATCTTTTTTCCATTCTCTTGTGGAAAAGTGAGACAATGGGTAAGGCCGGCGTACCACATCATTTCATGAGAGCAGAGTGCTTACATTGCCCCCAGTTCACTACCTCAGCAGCACCTCACATGCTATTCCAGACCTTATGTGTACACATCTCGCACACACGCAGAAAAATTCTCATGGTCACACTTACAAATGCATTATTAAATGTAACTGAGTACAGACTGAGGATATGATCGTCCAGAAAAATGTAACAAATTTAACATAGTGATTATATTCAGATGCATTTATCATGATATTTGGATGTGATTGTGCATCTTGTTTACCATCCTTGCACATCAGTGGCCAATTCTTCAGTATGTGAGCAAGGAAACAGGTACAATAGCAGTAAAGCATACAGTAAAACTGCTTTTGTTGCTACGAGTTTGGCAGTCCACCTAAATAGTGCCTAGAACCCAGTAAAAGTTTTAAAAATCAGCATAATTAAAAATTGAATGTTTTGGGGTTTTAAATTTTCTTTTAAAATCGCGTATATACTTTTGCCATAGTACATCAAACAAAATTGACTTGAATGGAAATCTGCATGGCAGTGGCATCTACCATAGTGGAAATGCTTTATGTTAATGGATAATTTGCAATTATGATACAGGATTGCTTTTATTTTCCTGTTTTTTTTTGGGGGGGGGGGGCAAATGTGTAAGTTGAATTTTTATACTTGCTATTTTGGAGCAATGCCCTGAGTGTTCTATCCAATGTGAGGCCCAGCCTTGGTGTGTGAGCTTGGGACAGAAGTGTGGAAATCCCATGGGAAGAGAGGCCCTCCCGCTCTTTCCATAGTTCTACCCTACCATTCAGTATTCATCTAAGTGCTTCATGCTTTAAACAATATACATACAAATACATGTGTATATACTGTTCATTTAGCATATGCATTCACGACAGAACATAGAAAATGTACTGAGGCTGGTGAACATATACAGACACAACAAAACCCAAAGAAATTGAAAACATTAAAGGCAGTCTGACGCACTTCACACACATGGGCCCAACATACACTTATACAAAGAGGAACTACACGGTTGCTATAATGCCATATTAGCACACTTCAGGCCACTGCTATTGCTACTGATATCATCCCTCCTTGGGATTAAGATCACCAGGCCCGTTTAGAGAGCCTTGAGTAATAGTATCACACTTGGGGAGACACTCAGTTCTAGCCTAGGGAAACGAGATGACTAAGGTTCCATATGCACATGCTCCTTATGTGTGTGTGTGTGTGTGTGCGCGCGTGCGTGCATGTGTGTGTGCGCGTGCGTGTGTGTGTGTGTGTGTACGTGCATGTTTTTACGTTAAAGTATTGCTTTAATCATCTGCTATTGTTATTGGAATGGTCCTATCACTGTAGTAAAGGCTGGATTGTTTTTATTGGCTTGTGCTTGGGTAAAAATTATTTTCTGGAATAAATTGTTAACAAACATAAATGAGGAAAAATAAAAACTGTGCAGTGCACACATGGAAAAGAAATTCTCAGGTACTGATTTAGTAGCTTTTTTGCATGAAATGATGTTTTTTATGCGCTGTCGTGATTAAGGCTGCAATAGGACTTCAGCTTTCCAGATGCACAGAATGCTTGCACTGCTTTTCAGCACAGGGTGCAGGAGAGCTGTGTTATGGGAATGCTGTTTACCACACAGTCCCTGCCCACTGTTACCACGGAGACCACTAAGTGCAGGGTACAGCTTGTATCCAGGAGCATGGGCTGGCATGTCAGGTGATAATGGGCAAACAGAGACAAATTCAGGCAATTAGAGCTAGTAGTAAGAAGACTTGTCAGTATCAATCTTTCCTTCTTACTCTTTTTGCTCTCCTACCTTAAGCAACTTGTGTTGTGAACATCACGTGATCATGCCCCCCCCCAACTCTCCATCCTATCAGTTCCATCCCAGGCAACTGGTGACCAAACATTTAGCAAGGGAATTGGTCACCTGACTCATCGAGACACGGCACAGTCAGCCAGCAGCATTTAACAGCAGTGATCTCACACAAGCCAGTAACCAAACCTGGTGCTGGCTGATCTCCAAGGGGCAATGAGAAGATTATTTTATTTCTACTATGACAACAATGGTGAACCTACACAAATTACGAAATGGTAAATTGCTGGGTTCCCACTGGTGAGTAAGTAATATAACATCTGCTGAGTTTAGACTGGGGGTTTTTCCTACCTTTTCCTACTTTCCTACCATGTATGTCATGTAGACGGATCCTCACCAGTAGGGATCGGACTGCCTCTCTCCGTTGAAATCAATATTTTTAAAGTACATTGGAACAGTGAATATGTTTTTTTTTTCTCTACAAAGTGATTTAAGATATTTTTTTAATTCAGTTTAAGCTGAAGGGTAGTTTATTTTCCTGGATGAACCTGTGAGGCTTTCAGTCCATAGTCCAGCGGCCCTTAATTGGTGCACCTCCTGTTGCCTTTAAGGAGAGGTTAAAAAGGTGGGACAGGTTAATCCATACGGAGGGAACAGCGAAGGCCTGGAAAGCAGGCTTCAGTTTCCTCCAGGAGTCTGACTCATTAGCTCGGGCATGGGTACAGCTCGTTGGCGGCATAGTAACAGGTGAACTCAGCCATTATCATCCTCATTATTCTTTTTTTATGTGAGAATTAATATCTGACAGAGGCAATAGTAATAAAAAAAAACAACAATAAACTGTTTTATTTCATTTTTTCTTTGCTCCCCCCATACCTCTGGATTGCCTTTGATCTGTTAGTCTGGGCTGACCTCAGCTCTGTTTGCTGGGTCGAGTTAATTACGATGACACAATCGGCTCTGGCAGTATGGGTCTGGCCGAGGAAACTGGCTGGTAAAGAACCAAAAGCAGCCTTTTTCCTCACCCCTGTGACCTTCTCCATTGCTATCAGCATGAAGCTCGCCTTGCTTCTTTGCTGACAACACATTGTCAGGTCTTCAGTTCCATAATTCCACCTGTAAACATTGCAAGTCCTGTAGTTGACAGCCAAAGAATAAAATATTGATTGAGCAGAATGGAACCATCTTATGGGGAGATGAGTGAGAAGGTTTTGGGTAACCACTCCATGTTTACATGGCATTAGTTACTTGAAGCATGAATACTCTTCTAAGCCTCTCCACAGGCCAGCCCTGCAGTCAGAGCCAATCTGTGGACCTTCATTTTACCAGGGGAAAGGATTTAGTTTGTTTATTCCTGTTCCTCTCTCGTACTTTCTCTCCCTTTTACTCTTTCTTTTTAGTACTCTTAACATGTCAACAAAACCAGTTGCTGGCATACCTTATATCATGGTAACACCCAGCTGTTGGGAGGGGTTCTTCTTGGTCTCAAGTGCCTGGAGACAGATTCTACTCAAGACGTGCATGCATTTGTTTGCATGATGTTAGGGGCTGTGGATATAATTGTCAGTGGCTGCTGTATGTATCAGTCTTGGTTAGGATGCTAAAAGTTTAGTGTTTAGTGTTTACAAGTTTAGGCCATACACAGGAAATGAACCAATATTTGTTATGTTAATGTTGATATGTTAATATCACCATTGCATGTTATGCACATGCAGTTGTTACTTTGCAAGGACTGCGATAGCTGGATTTAGATTAGGTTTGGGTAGTATCTAATTCCCCATACTGGCGTATTGTCCAGACATTGGGATTAAGATCACCATACAAATATTTGGTATTTTGATGATATTTTCAAAAGCAATGCTATTCTGGTATTTTGAAATCTTGGCGATATAATTTACCGATTAACCCCCCCCATTACTGTAGTATCGCCCAAACCTAGTTGTAATCATCAATAGGTTTTGCTGAAAGACTTTTACGTCAAGCTTTACAATTTTAATGATGGTTCCTTTTTAAGATTATCTAGTATATGTTAAAAATCAGTGTAAAATTGACCGCCATTGCTTTTGCATGAGCTCTGCATGCCCTCTCTGAGCCAATCATAATCATTTTTGTCTTTGCTGTTGGACTCGCTCATAGATGGCATGGCACATTTCTGAGGAATTTAACAAAATTAGTGAGGAGGAGAAAAGCGAACATCCAATACTCCCCCCCTCACATACACACACACACACACACACAAGCACACCAAGAGGGGCACTTAAATTTTTATTAGTTGAAAGAAAAGCATTAAAGCATAAAGAAACTATATATGGATAATCTGCTAAACATCCGGCATTATAGCTTACCAAAGTGGGGGGGGGGGGGTTATGTGTGCTGACCAACATTTTCAGCCTCTATGGATCTTTATTTCGCTTTGTGTATAACCTAAGCCTACTTCCGCGACAAAGGGGATAATTGCTGGTTAGCCACTGTCAGATACCGACACCAGGTTACTTAACTGATATTGTCAATTATTGATAATATTGTCATATAACCCAGTCCCAATGCTTTGTTGACACAACTTGTGGCAACACCATCAACTTGTTTGACAGACTCTGTTGGTAGATAATGACCAACCACAGTTCCATTTTGGTTATAGTTTATTTTAGGTAAATTTTAGGTAAAGTTTATTTTAGCTTTATAAATATTACAGTATTTATCACAGAAAATTCACAGTTTGATATTTGAAAATAAAAATATTGAATTTTTCAATATCATGCAGCTCTAGTAGTTTCTTACAGCTCCAGCATTAGAACAGACCCCAAATTGTCACTACTGCTCCCCCTAGACTCCTAACACGCAACACGCATCATTCTGACCTCCCTGGCCCATTTCCCCAGCTTGTCGAATGTTCTATACCCTCTCCTAGCCCTGGAAAAGCTAATACCTCATCTGATTGTTTGTTTATAGCGCACAGATGCCATTTTCTCCCAGTGGCCTTTTGTGGAATTTTCATGGTCTCTTTTTTTTTCCACTGCTCTGACTGAGCATTAATTACAATGGCGCAATGTTTATATGGGTTTGTGGAGCAAAATGAAAAATAAAACAACCTAAGGAGAATGACATAAGATGTTTTTCTCCTCTTGCCCAACATGCCATAAGAGTAAACGTTTTTGTCCCATGATGTGACCATCGGCTTCTGCTTGCGGTTAACAGAATTAAAGACCATCATTTTTCATGTCATTTACAATGATCGTGGTAGGCCATCAGACCCAGTAGGCAGTGGCTGTCTGGCAGTTGGATGTCGTTCATTTTGCGTGTCTGGAAACCTCATAGATGGAAAATAAACCCTTCTAATGAATTTGGAATACACTTGGTCGTTCCACAAGCTCCTTGATGGCAGTGTAAACCACCAAGCTCAGATGCTCTGCTGTGAATCAGCAGTGAGTTACACTGCAACGTTAAATATCATTTACGTACTCATTCATCCAGTGGGTCATTTCCCAGTACTCACTCCTTTACTGCCAGCTGTTCATTCACAAACTCAGTCCTTCAGGATTTTGTGTTCATGTTTTCTTGACAAAGATTCATAGGAAGTTGACAACAGGTTAATTGTCTCCTGCCCCTCCCCCATCAAAACCCCCCCACCATAAAAATAAGAAGGGGGCCAAGTTCCCTCTCGCTTGTCAGTTGTAACCCTTGGTCAGTTACCCCTGGGGTGGTTTGGCAGGGTATGTGGACATCTGGGGGGCCATTAACTATAGAAGCCCCCCCCCCCCCCTCACCATTCCTGACCGGATGATGACCTGTACAGTGGGAAAGGAACACCTGTCAGGGCTTTCAGTGTATGCTTGGACAAAAAATGCCATCAGAGCTATGGAGTTTAATCCTGTTTTATACTGAAATGATCATACTGCACTGTCACCTCTCGCTGTGCGACTCATCTGTAGACGAAGTAACATGTTCGTGTGTGCATGTACAATCGTCCCAAGCTGCCAGTTTGTCGACATGCTCATTCACACCTGTTTGTCAAACTTTCTGTAACTTGTTTGGTAATAAGGGTAGTGTCCCTTGGTGGACCAGGCACTGCTGTCACCCCGTTTAGTTCTTTAGAAGACAACTTCTCCCGTGGACACCTGCATATAACCCTTAACATAGCTACTATGCCATGCAGGGCAGGATTTGTCTGAAATAGTCAGGAGCTACCCCACACTCTTAGTGTGCTGCCAGTTGTGCATGTGAAGAGAAGAGAAATTTGACCTGTCGTTTCCTGACAGAGCTAAGCTGGCCTTGCCTTGATGAGCTGCAAGCCGTACTACTCTGAGGTAACAAGATACCTTTTGACACGCTTAGTGTCGACATCTTTCTCCCTGTTTGTCTATATGTAGAAGAGATTGCTGGTATATGAATGTATTTTATTTATTGCCGCTGCTTAGCTACATAATAATCCTGACCTTTCATGCACACACAAGTTTTAGACCATGTGACCATTTTGTGTGATTTTAGTCGCACATAGTGAATTTCAAAATAGAGGTGGGGTTGAACAGGCGTTTGGGTATTTCCCATTAGACGTGGTTCTGTTTAGCTTCCGGCATGGCATCTCTTAACAGTCATGCATGCTATATACCAATCACCGGCCCTAAAAGGCTTTACTGATTAGAAAAAGAATTCAGCCCACAACATATTCTCCCCTACCTATCCATCTCGCACTTTTTATTCCCTCTTTGGTTGCCATACCTTAAGGGCTGTGAAAACTCTCAGCTGTCTGGTCTGAAGGGGGCTGGCATTGGATGAGCTGGTACAGTGAGAGCAGCACTGGTACAATGGAGCAACTGACGGGCAACTGTGCTGACCAGTGTTCCAAATGTCTAGGGACTCTGCCTCCCTGCCTAAGGTCACACAGTTGTTGGCAGTGGGACAAGGCCTGGCAGTACTGTCTCATGCTGGAACTCTGACTTGGGTTTCCAAAGACATGCATATTCATATTGATATTGTACACAGAGTTTTATGTTACGTCTGGGATTATGTCGAGAAATGTGGCATGTTATCCTGAGTATTTCTTTCTAGTTAAAGTAGTAATATGAGGGCTTCACATTAGGTGACTTGTTGCTTTGCAGCTTGTAGTCATCACATTTGTGGCCTGGTATTTGTAACTCAATAGCCACAACTGGTTACTTTTTTGCAAGTCCCTGTGACCTTTCTAACTAGGATTCCATATTGCCAACACAACAGTTGTTTGTCTCTGAGCATGCTGCAAAACAGACATGCTCACTTCTTACACTCACTGACGCAGACATATGGGCCCAGCCACTCCCCACCGTTTATATGTAGTCTCATTTCATATTTACTGTTCTTAGATTTCAGACCTTGATGACATTGTTCTAAACAGAAATTTGTGTGCTCAACTGGACCAGTTTAACCACATTGTTAAAAACTATTTCTAGGAATCTATGAAAGCTTGTCATAGTTTTTTATGCAATTTTCTTTGGTTTGGTTCCTTCAGTTCTTTTCAAAGTTCACAAAGAGCTGAAATATCTGACTAAGGTTATCTAGTAATTAATCATGTGTTATATATGCAGTCTAAATGGTATGCCCACCAAACCAATTCTAAACGTACTTGGGATATTGGCATAGGAAGACTGCAAAGTCTTGCAGCGAGTCTTTTTTGCTAAACTGTCTACTAGGGTGGGAGTAAATGAGCTTCCTGTATTAAAATGTTTGGAATTTCAAATGCTTTTATTGAGGCTGTCAAACCAAATTTCATTTTAAAGTAAAATAGTGCAAGTGTTAGTGGGGTTAGGTGTCAAGTGCCTGATGCTCTCCCAACAAAGCTTTATTATATGAGTTACGTATGGTGAGCCATCGGAAATCACCAATGGCCATGTTTATTTTCAATACATCTTACTAATTTTACAAGTCTAAAATGAGGTACACATTTTATGAGCGCTTGGCATACATGTTATATGAATGGAGGACATATACCTAAGGAATGTGATCCCTTGTGATCCCAGACCAGATGGTGGCACTGACCACTCCCTCAACTTTGAAGCTGTCACCGGACCGGAATGTGCTAATTATAACTCTAATTTTATTGCAGTTTTGTTGCTATACATGACAAGATAGGAGTGAAAGATGGGGTTGCGCATTATGATTCAATGGTTTCTATGGGCAAATAGTACGAAATATTAAGAAGAGAATCATAATAAGGTTGCCGACACTAATTATATGAACTGAGAGGGTAAAGTTGTTGGCCTAGTGGTAACCATTGTGAAGAGGCTATCATGGTGGCATGTCCTGTAGTTGGGAATGATAAATCGGCAGTGCTCCAGAGTGCCAGACAATGAGCCTAACCACAAGCTTCCTTACTTTACAGCCATTCTGCCCTGGAGTCCCGCGTCTGTCATTGGAGTTACTGTCTCTCCTCTTGCAGCTATTATGAGCTTCTTTTTACTTCAGGCAACAGTAATGTCAGTTAATGAGTTCACATTAACATAAGGTGGAGAGAACAGAGAAAACCCACTGTCTCTAAGCACGTAGATGTGGAATGAGTGTAAGATAAGAAGCTTGCAACCTATGGAAGATGACACTGGCTTTATTTGCTGCTTTTCTAAATAGGTCAGCCTCTCTGTGTGATCTGGAGACTTTTTGGTTAACCAAGCCACTTCCTTTCAGCTATCAGGCAAGTTTATGGACTAAGAAAGATTACCTTTCCTCAGTTTAGCTTTTAAACCAAAACTAAAAATCAATCAGTTTGTTATGAAAACTAGTCTGGCAATAAATTAATCTGAATGGCAAAGCTATAACACAGTGACTTTACCAGTGCTTGTGGTCAACTTTTAGAGTTGGAATGAGTTGGAGCTTTTCATGCAGAAGCAAGATATGCCGAAAGTGGTGTCAAGTTTTTTTTTTAATTGTTTGTGACTGTGGATTCTGTGTATTTAGTATATTCATAATCGGCAACAACCAGCTAGCAGCTTAGCCACTGAAACTTGTCACTTTTTAAATGATTATATTCCAACTCAGTACAGTAGGAACTTGGCTGTAGGAAGCAGTAGTCAGTGTGAGTGCAGACAGAAACTGGCCTCAGGGGTGTCTCTCAATGTGCCTCCTCTGTTCCTTTTTGGTGGGATCTGGTGAGCTCATAAAAGCCTCCACTCTTGGCGTGCGGGAATTGCTTTTTACTGTCCAGGAGGGCCGGAGGTGGCTGGGGTATGCAGCGGGGCGGCAGAATTGGGCTTTTCTGTACAAATCGAATCATGACAGCGTAGTGCTGCTCCTTGTCCGGGAAACATGCCATTGCTACTAAAAGCAACTGTGGAATTTTGATCACTCCAGCAGCAGGAGCAGCAATGGTGGTATGATGTGGATCAAGCCTTCTCTTCCAGAGCCCTTAGTCCCCACTGTCATGAGCAAGTATTATACCATATCTCTTTCAGCTCTGAGCACATGCCTTGTGATTTATTGCTTCCCCCACTGCCACTCACCCCGGAAGTTTGAACTTGATTCTTTTTTCTAGTTCTTGAAATTCTACATTTTAGGATGATGACTTTGCAAACCAAATACACACACACACACACACACACACACACACACAAGTCATTGGTATATCTTTATGGTGCTTCAAACTTTGCTATTCTGTCATGTTTTGCTACTTTTCTCAAATGTTTACAGTAGTTAGTGAGTTGGTCTCTTAAATTCCCTGTGTGTTTGTGTGTGTCTGTCTTGCAATGAACTGGCATCTTCATACGTAAGTAAAAGGAGGTTGGTCTTATACTCTACAGGAAGCCAGTGAAGGGAACTAAGAAAAGGGGTTAAATGCTCATACTTTCTGCTCCTAGTAACAATTCAATCTGCTGTACTTTGAATGCACTATAAACGTTGTAATAAACTGTGCTATTATTAAGTGTGCTATGTGAAAATCATGTTGAAATTGTGCTATACTAATTCTGCTTTATGATAAGGGAAGTGAGAAAGCGTCTTTCAAAAGTGAAATGTGAGTCTTTCAAATGCATAAAAAGTAGTGACCACTTGCAGTACAAAGAGGGTGAGAATTCCCTGAGAGCAAACTTTATTAATTACTGACAGAGTACACACAGCCAGACATGAAGGCCCTGTTGTTGAAGACTTTACACTCCAGTGTCAGGTCAGGATGAGCCCTCACAGATCCAGTGTGATGCTATATTGTTTTGATGAAGAGGTAAAACACAGAAAAGTCGGATTTAATTTGAACTGGCTTAGCAATTACTGACAACATGTAAGGGTGAGCTGGTGCAGTGTTTAGCATAATTGCTTTATACCTATATGGTTGGGGCTTAGGGTTGTGGTGGTCGTGTGGACTCATGTTCTCCCTATTTTGTATGGGTACTCCAGCTTCCACTTGCAGTACAAAGATATACAGTTAAGTGAATTGGTGTCTCTAGTTGCTCATATTGTGCTTAGGTTTCCTGTAATGGGCTAGCATCCTGCACAGAGTGTCCGTCAACTTTCAAAAATTCAGGTAAAATGACTATTATGACTGTTATTTCTAAAACTGTTGCCATCAGATAAACTTTATGAGTAAAATTGTGTATTGAGTTCCATTGACTGCTCTGAGTATTCAAGAATGATGTGATGATGGAAGTGGCATGTAATGTGTTGGGGTTTCTCTGTGGTTCAGCGGGTTGGGATGGAACTGTCTGACCCTGCCGTCTCAACTGTGCACTGCTTTGGAAGAATTTTCTGCTAAATAAATTAAATGTAAATGGATGATTGCAGCTATGCAGAGATGTTTTAATTCGCTAGTTCACACCTGCTAGGCCAGGTGAACTAAATATCTAGCCAAATAATGACAGCACCAGGGATTAAGATCTGGGGGTGAGTAAGAACCAGAAGAATCTGTAGGCCTTGAGAAACAAAGCTGTACAATTAGGTTACAGCCCTATACACTGGATATGTGTGTGTGTGTGTGTGTGTGTGTGTGTGTGTGTGTGTGTGTGTGTGTGCATGCGTGTGCGCACATGTGTGCACATTTTGTGAACTTCTTTCGCAAAATGGTAATAACATAATAACATAGTGATGGCCGATGTATATGGCAAGGTGTTGTACCTTTTGGATGGCTATTTTTTGAGGGCGTTGGTAGGTATGTGTTCTCACAAGTGGCCATGCAGTGTCATGTGCCAGCACTTCTTCCTTAAGAATTATCCCCTTCATTCCGCTGCTTGGGAATGGAGTGTACATTATAGAGATCATTCCGTGATATGCACAAACAGTTTTACGTGCATTCCATGGGGAGTTGTGTCATGATGGCCACAGGTTCAAGCAGATGATTCAGGGCACACTTTTATGTAAGATTCTAATGTTCCTTTAGCAGCCGTTGGTCACATTCCTTTCTATGCAAGAGTTCCTGTTATGAAACCAGGGCCACTGGGACACGTCCAGTTTAAAAGCCTACCTTTCTGGATGGTGCATCTGGATGTCGCGCAATTCATGGAAGGGCACAGATGGGCAAAAAATTCTGCCACGCACTGCTGTGATCTGAATTCTTTCCCAGGACAGTGTAATATCTGAAATGGTGTTTTGACTGTATTGGTCACCCCAATAGTCCTTAGTCCTGTTCTTAGTTGAAGTACACCTGTGGTGTATAATTTCATATGTAAGAACTCTACCCAATAGAAATACAATTCAGTAGTCTAACTGGTATTAAGTTAAATTGAAATATGGTTCTCTAAAAACAAAACATCTGGGAACTTTTCCTTTTTGCCTTTTGATGTTCTAACAGTTGACAAGACCCTCTGTTATAAAAAAGAAAAAACCACCCACTTTCTCCTCTGTTAAAGCTCTTATATGGAAGACATTTGCCACTTCCACAATCTAAGCTCTTTGTGTTACAGCCTTGGTAGAGGCTCTGATTTTGTAGCATGGATCCAGGTTAATTGTATGTAAAATTTGTGGGGGAAAATTAATGTCACAGGAATTTCACTGAAGAACAAGAGAGCATTCTGTTTTGGTTCCCCAAAACAAAATAAAACACAATATACAGTACTGTGCAAAGGTACTAGGCAGTTAGAAGTAATGCTATGCTATTTGTCCGGGCAGAAATTGCATTCTGCTCAGAACAACAACAATTTAGAACACAATTTAGTATCAGACAGTAAGATCAGACAATAATAAGTAAAAATTTCTTCAATTATCCAAAAAGTTATTAATATCTAGTTGGATGGATGGATAGAATACCGCTTCAGTTCCCAGTTTCACCACTAGCTCCCTTAATTAAGCTAATTAGTTAAAAAAGTCATTATTTTATTGATTAACTATTAAAGGTGTACTAGTGGTCGAGTCAAAAAACACATGGGTGTGTGAATGGTTGTTGCAAATACTTGGGTGATTTTAGCAGAAGTTTTTAAATGGCTAAGCTAATACACTGTGACAGGCATACTATCATAGTTTTACACCAATATGAAGATCATTTAAACATAATTATCTTTGGCTGCCTAAGAGTTCTGCACAGTACAGTATGTATAAGCAAATACATTATTACTGTGCACAAAGTGCAGTAGGCCTGTTTACCTGCAGAGGAATAATGTCTGGCTCTGAATGCGGGTGAGGTAGAGCTGTCTTTAGCTAGCTGTCATAAAAACAAATAGTGACAGAAGATTCACAATGAGCTTCCCTCCATCTGTAAGGAGCGGAAAATCAGTCACCTTTCCCGTCTCTTTGCGACTTGGGGGGTATTAACACCTCTGAGGTCTAGTTACAGTCAGCTTCTGTTTTTAAATGCCTTTTTTCCTCTTTTACGGGAGTGCTATTTCTGACCAGCCGGTTCCAGTGGAAAATTCTGCAGCCTCCCCCCAGCTGCCCTTTCCTGCGTCTGCTGATGATTACTAGGAGATTGTCACACAAAGGATGAGGCTTTACAACATATGTGTTTTTTTTTTTTTTTTACCTCCCCCCCCCCCTTCAAAGCCCAGCCTCTCACCCACCTTGATCTTAGGGGCTAAGCTTTTACATCCAAGTCTATAAATGTTATTGGGTGATGCCATGTTGCTGGGGTAAGGAGGCAGAAGAGATAAGTTGTTTTTGGTCAGACACCCCCAACAACTGCCCTCCCTCACCCCCTTTTCTCACCCTAATTGGCAACTAAGCCTCCACATCCAAGTCTATAAATGATAGGGGCAGAGGCAATGACAGCTGTGACGGGTTGAATAATCCAGTAGACCACCAAACGTGGCAATCCTCTGGTTCTTCGGAATAATTTGGGCCCTGTTCTCTGGCATGTGGCTGGCCACCTCTGTTATTTCACGTTAATTAAGACAGGCACTGGGGAATGTAGTGTGGTGGCACACTTTTTTTTGAATATATATATAATTGTTGCACATAAGCATGTTTAACCTGTCATTCAGGGAGTGTAT
The DNA here is from genome assembly GCA_026777045.1 of Hyperopisus bebe. NCBI lineage: Eukaryota > Metazoa > Chordata > Actinopteri > Osteoglossiformes > Mormyridae > Hyperopisus > Hyperopisus bebe. The sequence goes on along the minus strand of JAODJW010000041.1, from coordinate 3,225,502 downwards.
TAAAATAGCCGTGCTGTATCTGCAATGTTTTCCATTTTTCAAAATCATGCTCTAAATAATAAATACATAATATAAAGTGTATTACTTCCCATATAGTGTATTACGATATGTCCAAAAAGGAACAAATTGCATGTCTAATTTTGGATTGCAGGACATGTTATTGCAAAGCTGTGTTAGTCATAGATCCTGGTCAGGGTCACTGGTGGGGGGGGGGGGGTATCCCACATGGCAGAGGGCACAAAGATGGGACGCTAATCTCATGTACGTTTATGGACAGCAATTAGCCTAACTGCATGTCAGAGAGAGGAAATCTGCACAGCATGGGGATAACATGAAAAGCCCACACACAGCTGAGGTGGGATCTGAAGCCAGCGTGCTGCTCCTGCTTTTTTAATTAATCCTGCCCTTAATGTACATGTATGGCTGGCATGACAATAAAGTCCACTTTACTTGACTTTAATATGATGCTTTCTCTTTGGTGTTTCGTCAATTACTAAAGAAGCACAAATTATTTAAGGCAACTAATCATACTTTTCTTTCTGCTGTTATTTGCTGATAAGGTTGTACTTATTGAATCATGTTGTATTTATATGGATTGAATGTCACTGTCTAGCATTTAGACCAGGGGTGGGGAGTCTGTTCCATGGAAGGCCGATGTGGGTGTGGGTTTTTGGGATGACCTCTCAATCAGCCAATAACAGGGGGTTCCCAGAACTGGAGATGAGAACCACTGTTTGATTATTGGCTGAAGAAGCAGACACCTTGACCACTTGAATTAAAAATGAGTAAGTCCCATCATATTGTGAGATTCACAGAACTCTTCTGGTCTTGGCTCATGGCCTCTTGGTTCATGATGTGTGTCAAACTTTGTCAAGAACAAAAATTGTGCAGGGTCCATTCACTTCCTATATAAATAATATGTCAGCTTTTCTGAGCAAAATATTTAGGCTCATGTCATCTAATGGAATTTTTTGAAAGCCTTTAAGCCAATGCTATAACCAGTACCCAGAACATTCTTTTGTGCTTTTGTGGTCACTCTGGTTTTCGATTTCTCTGATAACAGTAGTGTATATTTGCCCCTCCAATCTGTTAGAGGAGCTTTTTGTTCACAAAAAAGAAGACATACAGGTTGCCATTTTAACAGACATTGTGTATTAAGTACTCATTTGCAAGGACAGCATTTGGTTATTCTCAAAGTGAATATCTTGTAAATATATTTTTATTGCCATAAAAACAGCAGAAAATTGAACTGTTTTTCTTGGCCAATTTGTTATTAGTAAATTTGGCATTCTGTTACTTTTTCATTTCTTCTGAATTTTTTATATATATGCACAGGGACACCTAAACTATGTACTCAAAATTATTATTAAGCTAAGATCCTCACCCTTACTTGATGAACATTTTTTTCTCAGCCCCATGATCCTCCAGTTTTATAAGGAGGACAATGCAATTATCCAAATATTCCTAATTGATGTCCTCGGTGCTGTTTCCATTCAGGTTTTTGTAGCAGGTTCCACCCCAACCCCACAAAGCTTGGGCGGCTACCTGGAAGGGCACTGTTTCGATCTTCGCTGATGTTACTACTTGCACTCCTGTCTTCTGACTTGTACAAAGCTAAACCATCTGGGGGGTGGTGGTCTTTGGTTTTCGCTTTCTCCCATTTCCTGCCATCTACTTACTTTTAGCATTGTAAAAACATTAACCACTCTTATGTCTGTTGGTGATGTTGTTCTTAATTTGTTTCCAGACAGTTTTCTAATGTTTTTGATAAATGTTTGTAAAGTACTCTTGTGCAGCTATGCTGTGAAGGGCTCTTTCTGAATAATAAGGTGAAAATGATTTGGGTTGGTAGGGATTGAGCCCGGGTCTTAAACACAAGTATGTGCTCTTCCACTGGGCCACCACCCCTGATTGAATGCTTCTCACATTGAATTCTATTAAATATGAAAAGACAAAGCATCAGCTTACCATAAGAAGGATGTGTGGCATTGAGGCATTGCTGTAAGTGGGGCATTACTGAAGGGAGGTGGTGGGTTAAAGCATAGTACAGACTCCTAAGGGTCCATGGGAACTGTGCTGAATTTCCCACTGACAGAAGGATGAAGGCTCGTGAAACTGGTGCTGCAGACCTCCAAGATCCACCCTCAGCCAAGCATTGCTCATTGGTGGGTGCAGGGTGTGTAGGTTGCTCTCGATATCCATACAAGGCAGGTAAGCTTAACCTCCCCCATGTTTTGCCAGGAAGTGCTTTGCCAAATTATGCCATGAAACCAAAATGGAGAGTGGAGGGCGAGTGGCACTTATGGGAAATGTCAAGCAAAGTTAATCAGACAGTAGATGAGACTGCTGGGAAGCATTTGTATAATGGGGGGAGAGTGTCAAGCAGGTGCATTCCCTGATTTCAGCCTTGTTTACTGTAGTTAAAGGACCAAATGCAATGATGTGTCACAGCCTCATATAGGCGCCTTTAATTATATTAAAATCTACATATTTAAATATATAGTTTATATATCGGATTTTCTCGTTACACAGGGAAGCTTCTCATGTGAGACCAGCTTTGAGCTGCTTTCTCTTCAGCCTGATGCTGGGATTCTCTGTGAAGCAGGAAGGTCGCCTTGTGTCTGCAGACACAACAGAGGGGATCACAGGCCGGCAAGAAAGCCGATTGCCTCTGAAAGTGAAGTTCCCAGACAGCGGGAGTTGTTCCTGTGATAGTGTTTGAAGGGGGAGAGGTGTGGCATTGTTTACCACAACTCCAGTCCCCCCCCTCACCCTCCCCTTTAGCTTACTGCTCACCAGTTTAATCCACTTAAAGGTACAGTAGGGGGGCTCTCTTTAGAAACTAAGCCAAGTTGGGGACAAACTCAGCCTGTCTATATCAGGCTTGATGAGAAAGGGAGTGGGGGATCACACCATAGTTTTACAGCAGTAGTCATTTTTTTCACTGACTACACTTCCAAGTGAACAAGGAGGGGTTTGTTCAGGCCAATGAGTCAATCAACGATATCCAGAAGGGATTTGTTTAGCAATTTTTGAGAAAGGAAATAAAATGTAAAATGAACCAATAGGAAGAATAGTTTGATTTGGTTATCCCTCACACTTGATCAGCGTTTATTGTAAGTTGGCTGTAACTTCCTGTTGAATATTTGTCTTTTAGAAGTCATGTTGTTTTCATGGACTAAGGGTAGAAGGGAACAATCTTGAGTTACTGTACATCTCGCCAACAACTGCAAGCACTAACAATGATGAAATTCCTTTTTAACAGGAAGTAGAGTCTGAATGTGCTTTTCCTGGTCACAACTCATAAGGTAATCATTCAATAAATAAACCTAATATTAAATGGTGTGACCGGAAAAGGTCGGCTCTTTGCTCCTTACTTTCCCACACAGGTGTTTCCCACTGCATCAATTCTGCTTTTTTTAAGGTGGTACAGGGAATCTCTCACGCAGGAACAGACTCAAGTGTTTATCAGCATGCTGTAGCTGATGCCTGTGTTAATCACCACCTTAATATCTCAATTAATACTTTATTTTTCTTTGCCAGCTTTGTCTTTTATTAATATTTTAATGATAACAAAATACCAATATTTCCAAAAAATATTTTGAGAATGACACTGATATAATTACAAATAATGGTAATGTTCCTTCAGCATTGTCCTGCCTTTTTTCCTTACTTTTATCTTGCATTCATCATTATTATTATTTGTAATAAGTAGTAATAGTAATTAATAATGGTTAATAATCTTTATTGAAGATCACCCCCCAGATACTACTCGGTATTTGATTAAGCCAGAGAAAAAGCTCTTTTGCTAGATTTCACCCTGACTGGTGCCATTAGCAACAAAAGTATAAAAATGCTTGCTAAATTTTTAGGGTGGCCGGATTGTTTATTGTCAGGATTGGCACTCAACTGTATGTAAACTCAGCCGGGCCTAAAATATAAGTCTTTTTTTTTCCTCATTTTTTGCCCATAAACTTCAGGTAATGTGAGCAGTCATTACAGACTCTATGGTTCATGGTGCTTGAAGCTGATGGCTGAATAGTCCCCATTGGATTACCCCCGAGTATGTTCTTTTACACCTGTTGGATCCCTGGGTAGGCAGAGGGTGCGCACAACATCTGTGTTCCATGAGTTTCCCTCATGGGAGGGCTGCTTGGGTCCTTTTTGAATCCCTGGGCCACTCATTCCTCTGAAAAACCTTGTCATGGTGTTCCTCAGCACTCAGTGGGGGTTGAATTATGTGCATGTTTTCTTGCTTTGTGGTCATTGTAATGTATTTAAATAAACATGGCAGTTAGCTGTCAGAAATATTCAGCGTGCAATCACACAATCACTAACTGGAGGCTAAGATTCCATGGGGATTTATGTAATTGTTTTGGGCTTAATTTTAATAGAAGGCCCAGTGCCATTGATTTTGTAATAAATACTAATTATTTTTGCAGTGACATTTAAAGGCAATCTTGTCTTATTTCTGGATTCTTGACTCTAAATGAACAGTGCTGCAGCATGGGTTATATAATTATTTTGTAAATTAAAGTCTAATGTTTCAAATGCTATAAATGCAAACATTAAACATATGTTTAGTCATTGTGTCTCTGGATGTTGGTTGCATGAGCAGAGATGGAGAAATAGGGTGCAAAACAGAAGGACCTGTGACTAACAGAAATGGAGAGATACTGCTAGCAGATCTTGACGCACACCTGTCTGCAAGTCACTGTAGATATTTACAAGATGCTTCTACAACACTTTCATCCAAAGTGATTGTTGCAGAAAAGGCCCCCACCTAGCACCTTTATCTGCAATACTGTGACCAGTTGTTCACTTCCTTAACCAGTTTATTATCCCCGATACACTGCCAAGGGAGAAAGCCGTTTCTCACAGATACCTCAGTACATGTGTCTGGGCTTGATATACATAGCTGTCAAAGAACACCAATGCCATTTTTTAAAATAATTATTGTTTTATTGAAAAAAATAAAATAGGCCATACAATAATAATAATTATTATTAATAATAATAATAACAATATTAATAATATAAAAATCTGTACATTCTGTTGTTTTTGCAGTACAATAGGAAGACTGTGATACAAAAAGGCTGCCACGGGGACGGGTGGGGGATATTTACAAAAAGTGCTGCCAAAAGGCTTTCAGTCATTGATACAAAACCAGGGAATCGTGTCAGCGACCAATACTGCAATGTGTCACAGCACGAAACCCAAAGAGATTACAGAGAGCCTTAAAATGGAGCAGTTACAGTACTTTTGGTTCTTTTTTTGCTAATGAGAAAGAAAAAAACCTAAATATACTTAAAATCATATCCTAACATCTGATGCCAGGGTATCTACAATAATGAACTGGAACTACAGAAAAAAAAGACATATGATGTCTTCAGGTGTGAGTTTGTGTGTTTAACTTGGGGGAATGATTAGTAAAACTGCAATTTCTACCTTGACAAGTGAGACCTGGGACTTTCAATCTATGAGGATGCCTTGTGTAAAGTAGCAATTTCCAGGCTTTTAACCAGAATATCACCCAAGATGCCCTTAACGCTGAAAACAAAATCACTTGGTGGGTAACAGTTCATATAAATGAAGATTAAGGCTTTACAAAAAAAGTAAGGGTATGAATATGTATTACCTGCAAATTGTCTTGTTTACATTCTGCTTCAGTTATGAAAATATTTGAAAAATGAATAATTTACCTGGGGCAGTGTGGTGGCTCAGTGGTTAGCAGTGTTATCTCACACCGTTAAGGATCAGGGTTCAAGTCTCCACCCTGGTTCCATGTGTGTGGAGTTTGCATGTTCTCCCTTTGTCATGGGATTTCCTCTGGGTACTCTGGTTTCCCCCATGCCCACAATCCAACAACATACTAAGGTGAATTAGAGTTGCCAAGCTGTCTGTGGGTATGAATGTATATGTGCCCTGTGATGGGTTGGTGTCCCTTCCTGGGTTATTCTTTGCCTCATGCCCCTAACTTCTTGGACAGGCTCCAAGCCCCCATGACCCCAAATAGGACAAACAGATACAAGGATGGATAATTTACTTGTAAAATAGCTGAGCCATTTTGGTTTGCTAAACTCACAAACATTGTGCTTTATTTCTGTTTATTTCTAACTGTCTTAACCTTTATTTATTTAGAATTGTTATTTTTTTAACAGTAATACTCTTCAGTTTCAACATCCCCCCAAAATAAAAAATAAAAAAACACTTAATATGCAACATAGCAGCACTTTGTTAAACATTCGTTTACTCATTTGTTTACAACCCAGGAAGTCTGCAGAAAAAGTGTGGTTCATTCTGACACTAATGACCTCTGACCCTTCTAAAAAAACAGGCATGGTTTTTTTTTTTTTGCTATTTACTTAAGGGTTACATCCAGGTCTGGAGGGCTAACTTCCGCCTCCATGCTAATGTCATATACTTTGTTCATATATTGTCTTAATCTTTCCAATTTTACAAAATATTCCTCTGGGAGTTTTTCTAGTTTGTTTTTAGATTGCCCATGCAAGTTGCAGGCCCTGACACAGCAGAAGATTGGCCGGCATGCTCAGTACACACACTTATGTACTCTCCCCCCAGTTTCCAGTGGTGCCAGCTGTTGTCTAATGAGTATTTTAAAAGCGGCTTGTGGGGAAAAAAAATCACGGACTCAACGCAACACACAACATGCTGCATGAGGCATATTCACTGCACTGTCGCGAGACCTGCTCGCTGACAGGGCACTTATGGTGCGTCTTAGCTGGGAATGAAAGTGCAGCAGCTTAGCCGGCGAACATGTTGCATCTTTTGCGGTCATCTTGCAAGTGTCTGATAGCAAACCACTGTATTGCACGGCTCATTAAAAGTGATCTGACTGTGTCCATTCAGCATGGGCAAAAAGAGAAATGGAGAAGCTAAGGTTTCAGCCCCAGCAGCAGAAGTTTACAGGTTCGATCATTTTGCATGTCACTCAGGGGATCTTGAAGATCTGATGTGGCATGGCACGGCATGTCCAGCTTAACGTTTATGTCTTGGTTTTTATGATTGTCCCACATGGTCCAGGAAGATACTCAACCAACTTCAGGGCCATCATTCAAGACCAATTTTATGTGTAAAACTGCAAAAAAATAGTTCATTTGTTGAGAAATCGAAGTGATGCAATTATATTTATATATAATTGACCATTTAAGTGCATTGACCTAAAAAAATGCTCTATCCAAACTGAATTCTGTGCCCCCCAAAAATACCGTAATTTCTATAGCAGCAAATAAAGACCATAAAGGCAGATAAGTGGAACGAAAATCTCACTAACCAACCTAATCTAATTTTTTTAGTTGGAAAGTTGAACACAGAGACATGCCTGGTATTTCAAGTTTTGAAAACCATACCAACATTTCCCTATACCTTCCCCCTTTGTCACACAGATCTATAAACTGTTGTAATAATAAATAGAACTGTATTGCATCTTTTTTTAACACCCCTCACAGGCAAACTTGTCTGTCTATACACAAATGTCAGAGTTTTGTGCCAGTGCGCAGATTTGTTTTGGTTGCTTTCATCTCATTTTTTAACACTCATGTTTCGGTCCTTGCTGAACACCTCTCACAGCAGTACCATCAGTGTGAAAACAGTCACCATCTCTGGGCTGAACTGTATCCAGCTCAATGTGCCTTTTCAAACAACAGGTTTCTGCAGTGCTCCTCCCAGCCGACTTGGTTGAAGAGTCATATCTCAGACTCCCGCCTCAGCGGCCGTGGTTCTAGCGGCACTGTGGCTTGGTTGTGTTCAGAGTCTGAGTCCGAGACTGTGCCCATGTTTGTGCCCTCAGGGCCCACGTTGCCCTCACTTGCCTGCTCGGAACTGTCTTTGTTTCCAAGCACCACCTCGTTCTCATAGCAGAAGGAGTTGGAGCCAGACATGATAGATTTCTTCTCGTCCAACTCTCTAGCACTGCACAAAGGGGTGCTGGGAACTTCATAGGTTTTGTGGAAACGTGAATAGTCCACTTTATAGTAGTTCTTCTCCTCAAACAGGACTGGCTCAAAGCGATGACCCCAGAGGATCTCTCCTGACAGATAAGAGCTACGACACTGGGTCGTCATGGCCGTGGCCTCTACCATGCCCTCCAGGATGACCACGATCTCAAAGTGTGAGTTCTCAAACTCCTGTTTGCTCATATCATAGAAGGGGCTTTCCTCATCGATCTCGTGAACGATGGTGACGGGGGAAACCAGGAATATGCGGTCAATTCCAGTGTCATAGCCTACGTCAATGTCCTTTTTGTCCAGGGGGATGAATTCCCCCTCTGGTGTGACACGGGACTTGAGGAGCTGGGCTCTTACATGGGACTCCACCAGGTGACTCCTACGGAGGTTGCCAACGCGCCACATTAAGCACAGCTTGTTGTCCCGCATGGCCACAGTGGCATTGTGGCTAAACACCAGCGTCTCATTCCGTTTTTTAGGCTTGGCCATTTTAGCCATGACTGCACCAATGATGAAGGCTTCGAGGATGCAGGCCACGATGCTCTGTAACACCACCATGAAGACACCAACTGGACATTCATCTGTCACAACACGGTAGCCATAACCGATAGTGGTCTGTGTTTCAACAGAAAAGAGAAAGGCTCCTAGGAAATTATTGACATTTGTGATGCATTTTGCCTTGGTGCTTCCAAGATCCCCATAAAGGAAGGCCACTAACCAGAAGATACAGCCAAAGAACAGCCATGACATTAAGAAGGTCAGGCAGAAGATGACAAGCATCCACCGCCAGCGGATGTCCACACAGGTGGTGAAAATATCGGCCAGGAAGCGCTGGCCCTTTTCACTGACGTTGACAAACTGCACGTTGCAGTGGCCATCCTTCCTGACAAGGCGGCTCTTAGCCTGCTGCTGAGTATGCACCCTCGTCTTGCCATTCCCGTGGCCATTGGGTACGGCCACGGTGGCTAGCTTCATTCCGTCCTCCTCTGACGACACTATGCTATAGCGGCTGGCTCGCACACTCCCCATCGCTTCTGCCCGCGAGGGGCGTGCAACTGTGTCTGCCTTGGAAAACAGTCTGAGTTTTTGAAAAAACCGTTGGAGAAACAGTTTTGAACGTTCACAGGGACCAACTCAGGCAGGAAATGGGAGGGACCAGGTAGAGGAGGTGCCCCTCAACTCTCAGCAGACCCTTGGCTGTTCGGTATAGAAGAGATGATCAGTCCGCTCTTGTCAGGTTTTCAGATGTCATCAATGAACTGTACTGGGGGATTGAGACACAAAGAAAGCCAGTGTCAGCATTATACCAAAAAATACAAGAACACCGAACATATTACCTGTTTTACAGTAATCTTGTCAATTCCTGAAGTACTACTTCAACACAATTTTTTTAAAATTATTATTATGTCACAATATAACTGCCAAGGTTTTTTTAACCTGTAGAGTTTTTAACATAGGTACATGTCAGTCAATATAGAAAAGCTTTGTGCTTTTTACATAATTAATACAGGTTTTGCTGTGACTAATGATGGCTGGCTTGAATTGCAGAATACTTCAGCAGGAATGTAACAATGTTCAGAAAAAATACAGAGAAGCGTACACTGTTTAAATAGTTGACTCTCAGCATAGGCACAAAATTCACCAACTCTTTATGAGAGAGGTTTTAGTGTATTATATTTAATTTCACTCTGTCTGACCAAGAGCACAGCCATACAGACTTAATGACTGGCATAACATTTGTCTTATCACTGATAATTTACATTGTTGTCATAGATGCCATTGCTTTTAGAAAGTTTCATCAGATAATTATGACAATTCTCGGTGAACATTTTAGTAATTCATAAAGAAGACCTATTTAGGCACCAATTATCGTAAGGTAATTTCTTCTATGTAGGAGAGGGGATCTTCCCTATTCACACCAAGTATTGATCTTTCTAAGCATATACCATAATACATTCGGAACGTGGTGGGCCTCAATGTCTTGGACGTTTAGCATGTTGCTTTTTACTGTAAGATGAGGCTCATTGGGAAGATTTTGAGTGTGTAAATATGACAGGTTGGTGAAGTCTAAGCCACCATAGCCAGCTCTTATAGAAGACGCTTATTTGGGACCTGGGATAAACGCTGTCTACGTTAAATGTAGATGTGACATCCACTTCCCTGTATCAAGCGGAACTATATTATACTTACTTATAATATGAATTGACTAAATGTGATCAACAAATTATGAAAACACAGTATTTTTTTTTCAACTAATAACTCCATTGTTCGTTTAAGACTTTTGCTAGAAGAATGGACCCTATGTGACATAAATAGGTTCTGGGATTCTTAAAAAGAACAAATCCGGGGCACAAATTTTAAATGTCTTTTGTTTAAGAAGTCTTTCTCCTTAGTTTGTGCTTGAGACAGTCCAGACCTTGTTGACTAAGAGTGGGTCTGCTGGGACCTCGAATCATCACAGCAGCAGAATGGTGGTCCCAGTGAGGATTCTCTCTGGTGCTAAAGTCGCAACAGAACTCATTAAAATCAGCCACCTCTTACACTGCACCTCCTACTGTCCTAGCAACAAACATATGTGTTTTTTAAAAAAAATCACACTTGGTAGTGAACCCGTCAACAACAGTTGTGAAAAGACATTCCATTGTAAGGTGTTTCAACACTACAATGAGCGATGTTGAAGTGACTCTCTCAATATGTTGTTTGTAGCCTGTAGTACTGCTGTGATGCTCACTGTTTTTCTGCACAATTATCCAAAGATGACATTGCTTCAGGTAATGTGTGTTTCTGCCATGCCGCCACACAGGCCCTGTCGTTCCGCTGTGAAAGGCAGCAGACACAGCCCTGGTGGTGAACACCCTCCCAGCTACCTCCAAGGTACAGCAAAGGTGATACTTCCATCCAGGCAGCAGTTTTTTTATGATCTTGTGAAAGGCCTTTTAATTCTACAGAAATCAGCACAGGTGGAGAAAGTGTTACAGAGAGATATTTTCTAATCACAGCTTAGCTGACCAGTGTAATTGTCTAATGTTTAAACTGGAGAGCAGTTCTTATGGTAGTTATATGTAAATATGTCCTTAACTGTTGCATAAAAATGTTAGTGTAGCGTTTCTGACCGGCCAGCCATTAGCTGATGTGTCAAAACGGATCACTTCACTGTAACTCGCTCCAGTTTGGCCGAGTAGTGCTTTGCTAAGTCAAGAGTTTGACGGTCTCCATACAACCTTCCCGATATGCATTACAAATTAGGGTAATTTTTACAGTCGCCAAAATCAACCTGCACCAATTTGAGTCCAAATGGACTCTACAGTTAACTTGCAATTGCTTTAAAACTGCCTATACTACGCTGCCTACGTTAAATGTAGATATGACATCCACTTCCCTGTATCAAGCGGAACTATTGCGGTTTCATTATCGATACTGACGAAATGCGCTGGAATGAAGCTCGCTTTCTTAAAAATTGAATGTTGTATTTGTATTAATTTGATGAACGACTTTAATAATGTTTTTTTTGTTTGTTTGTTTGAGGGCTCAGTTCGTAAGGGTTTATCAGGTGTGTATAAAACAGTCATCAAGACGTCAGCCTGAGAGGCTATCCAGACAGTAAAACTGGCATGCCGTGTATACTATACAGAACTAGATCTTGGATGTCGTATGACTGTAACTGTCGTCCCTAAACGAAGATATGTTACCCGCTGCTGCGGATGCCTGTGGGTCTCGGGGAATTCATTACTGGGAGAAAAACACACGCGTACCTCTAAGGAAAAGCGGCGCTACTTATTGCTGAAAGTTTTCTTCAGTTATAGGCCTAATATAATCTACTAAAAACGCTGTTACTGTTCAGTTAAGCGAGGTACACATTATATGCGAAGATGGGTAAACATATACTAGGCTGCCTTATTCTGACCCTGTTTGCGTCAAATTGTTTTCTCAGTAAAGCAGTAGTAAGTTACTGGTTACGTTAGCTTGATCTGCACCAGAAGCACCATTCATTGCGCACGGAGCGGGGGAACAGGTGTAAAACGAGACGAAATAAATATTTCCCATTGACCTTTAAGGAAGCATGAATGGAAATCTACAGCGAGCAGTTAAATCTGCTGTTAGCATTATCGAGTTTTAACTAAATGATAGCTAAGCCAATATTTACAAATAATTTTAACTATAGTTGAGATCTGAAATAGAAATTGAAAGAAGTGTTTGTAGTAAAATTTCAGTGTTCCAGTTCTCGTAGTAAAGTTTCAGGCCAGACTCAGTTACAAAGTCCCTAAATTCAGTCTGTATAACGCTGTTTTTGGCTACAGAAACTGCTCCGCCGTAACTGTAATTTATGCTATACCGCCTTACTTCATAAAGCATTAACATGAATCGTGTTTTAGTATGTTAACGTGCCAAGTACAATCTAATTTTCTGAAATTTCAAGACACTGATTCAATTGTGTTTGTTATGTAGGTCCTAGTTTACATTGAGATGATACTAGGGATGGTAAGATTCACTGAATCGCATTGGCGCACCGGCGTAAAAGTTCACCATATGATTGCCCCGATTTAAAAAGTTTGTACAGGGTTATTATTAATATGTGATTATTAGTAAAGATCCTGTACCTTTATTTACAAATGTGACAAATTTATTTGAACTAATATTTTTATACTTAAATTGATTCCCTGTCTCAAAACTTTCTGTGTCTGTACCAGGTTGATTTTCGTACATTTCATATTCTTTTGCATCGCATCGTATCGCGTTGAATCGAATCGGGTCGAATCGCACTGCGTCGCAATATGGGTGAATCATATATGTCGCGTTTGTAGTTGCCTCATATATGTATCTCTAATACATCGGACCGTTGGCGAAGCACCAAGATGTGTATGACATCAGCCACAGTAATGGAGATGCACATCCGTAGATAATACATATATGTTTGATTTTTGGACATAAAGTGTCAAAGATTGCAGGAGATTACACCTTCATTTCCTTTAAGTAATTAATGTAAACTACCCTGATTTAGACCTTAGCATGTCTCTTCATGGCTGTCCGCTGTTAATTTCAATAACTTCACATAAAGTTGTTGAGTAATCCTTACCTGTTGCTCATTGGGATGCAAAATGTGTACCAGTTTGTTCCAATATATTCCCGGGCGTAAAATGTCTTGAATATCCAACTGTCGTTCTGGGCTCAGAGTTCGGTTCTTCTCTACGTAAATGCTTCTGTTATGACTTCGTACACCGAAACCCGCAAATGCTGGGCCGACGACTGAGTATGGTTAAGCTTGCAGTTTCGCCAAAGCATTTTAAATAGCTCGTACCGGCGCTCTCCGCCCCCATGTCGTCAACGGGCCAAACAAATCGCCGAAGGGTAAAGCTGAGCGCAGACTGTTGGTGAACTCAGCTCAAGCGTGTGGCACACAGGGAAATGAACAGATGCTTTAAGTGCGCATCCAAGAAAAATAAACAAAACTCCTAGCTTTTTTTACAGCACTAAGTCGAGACGGAAAATGCCCGTCTCACTACCGTTGACAAACCCCAAGAGTTTATTGAGGAAAACTGTTTGACACCAAGGATTATCACATTACACTGATTAATTCACTTTTTCTGATGTCTATCGCATTGAATGTGTCACGCGGAGACGTGCCCCGGCACCACTCAGTCATGAAATTTTAATTAATTACATCTACAAGAATCTCATTGCCCGATTACATAGTGATATGTTGTTGATTGATTTATATTAACATAACCTACTTCGGACAGTCCAGAGCTATCAGACAGTTTAAGTTTTCATTTTAACGAACTTTCTAATGTTTTATAAGCAACAGAAAAAATCATTCTCTAGACATAAATTATTGGCGATTTTAATTCACTCGCAATGAACCGTTACGACGACAGTAGCGAGCTCATTTATAAATTTCCACGTGTGACATCTGAACAGATATAGTTCTGTCCCCGTCTTTTACTCCCATCTCGAGAGGCGGCACCTCCGAACAAATTTATGAATACCTCCAAATGCAATTACAGCGAAATTGAATAAACTCATGGAACTCGCCGAAACTCATGGAAAATGTACTCCTTATGGTTCCCTTAACATAAGTTACAAAGTACCACAATTTGCCGACACGATATAGTTAACCTGAAAGTAGATTTTTTTGCCATTCCGATCTCTTGTCTGTAGTAAATTTAGCACGTAAGTAATATGTTGATTCATTAAGCAAACGCTCAAATAAAGTGAACATCAGTCCGGGTCTTCTTTTCCATCTGGATAAGCAAACGGGCGCTAATTAGCCTAGTGTCGAATGCATGGTGCATCGTAATAAATGTACAGAGACGGTAAGTTTGGCGTCATTTATAGAATACCTGCGCATTCAAAACTTACACTACTTTCCAGGACTTACATTCGTCTAGTACAGGAAGTGGTAGAGGTTTTTTGTAATACTCAGAAGAAATATCCTATGGAAATATTCGTGCATTTTCCGGGTTGGTGCTTACCGGAGAAAAATGTTAAATCGTATTTATTGAACAAAGTGGAAAATCCTGGGGTACGCTTGGAGGTCCGAAAGAAGTCGTAGGTTAAGAATTGACACATAATACAAGTACGAGAAATAAAAACAGTATCATTATTATATATACAGAGGTTTCGAGAATTTAATTATTTGATGCTTATACATCGATTCCATCCATGTATTTCGTAGTAATTTACCCGATTAACCTATTTAATCGATGTATTTTCATAGGTTTCCAGCACACTTTGAAGCTGTTTCCGGACTTGAACTACACGTCCATATTTCTGATTCCTTTCGCAATCGGGTACCCATTAGAAAGAAAGTTTATTATTTGTCACGCGTAGCAGTAGCAGGTCCTGTCCAACTAGCCGTAGCTGGGAATTTCAGTGGCCATGGCTTGCCCCCTTTCGCTACACTTATTCTGGGTGATTTTTTTTTCTTTTGTTACCGTTTAGCCCCTACTATAAATAAAAGAGATTATTTTTAGTCCGGACAAGCTGTGTGAATTGGCCGTCTTGAAGTTCCTGAAATTAGATTTTCCTTGCCATTGGAAAAAGCCGTAGTAGATGCAGATCATGCTGGTTACGGGCCACAAGATGGCGAGCTAGAAACTTAATAGCTGCAAAGGGGGTCCGTATGTATGAGAATAATACTGATCTTATTATATGATGCATGGAGCATCAGTCGGTGTAGTAGGGGCATACACAAAACGTGTCGTGCTGGATCGAGCTTATTATTAAAATGCCTAAAAGAAATTCAGTCACATAGGCTCCATTTTGTTTACTTGTGAAAGGTAAAGTGATGAACGCCTGGGAGAAAACTTCTTCTTACTCTACCTTAATGCTGACCTACCACCTTATATGGTTCTATACAGCACACTCAACTATAGTGTGTAGTCTGGCCATTATGGATTATATCGCAGACTGCAGAACTAAGTGGTTACTCCAGGGCACATTGCTGCGCTTAGATATAATTAAAGATTATTCTGTAAAGTCTGAGGAAAGAAAAAGAATGCCAATTGCTAAAAAGATTTACAACAAGATATCCATCTATCCAGCTTCCAACCAGTTATCCAGGGCAGGGTCGTGCAGTGGGGTGGATCAAGCCACATGGTAGGGGCACACTCTGGATTGGGTGCCAGTCCTTTACAGGGCACATGGTAGGGGCACACTCTAGAAAGGGTGCCATTCCATTAAAGGGCACATGGTAGGGGCACACTCTGGATAGGGTGCCAGTCCACTACAGGGCACATGGTAGGGGCACACTCTGGATAGGGTGCCAGTCCATTAAAGGGCACATGGTAGAGGCACACTCTGGATTTGGTGCCAGTCCTTTACAGGGCACATGGTAGGGGCACACTCTGGATAGGGTGCCAGTCCACTACAGGGCACATGGTAGGGGCCCACTCGGAATAGGGGGCCAGTCCACTACAGGGCACATGGTAGGGGC
>JAODJW010000041.1:3187289-3198459 GCA_026777045.1 Hyperopisus bebe | reverse complement strand
GTACTAAACACATCTAAGCACATTCATCAAAACAGTAATTTGTAAAGTAAGAAAATAAATGTATCCAAACAATGTGTAAAAAAAAAAACAATGTGTCCTGTGCTGATTGTCCGCTTCTTCCGTGTGCCATGCCCCCTCCTTAACCCCGTGTGGAATCCCCGTGTGATCAGTTGTTTCTGGTTGTTGTCATTAGTCCTCTGTATTTCGTCCGCGTTTCAGTTTGATTCCCCAGTCCGGTCATTGTATTGTCCGTCTGCGTTTTGCCTGCCTTACCTGTAATTAAACCGCGTATTCCCTGATGCCCTGACGTCTGCGCCTTTGTCTCCATTCCGTCCCCGCTTGGCACGACAATATTATTATAATTAAATGTATTAATGGTTTGTTATTAATATTAAAATAATGAATAAGAAATCTTTATTTTTAATTCTATTTTATCATATAATAATAATTATTCGGTTACTGTCTATCATTGTCTAAATGTATTTTTACTGTCTAAATATATGTATTCCACTAGTGTAAACATGCACGATGCTATCACAGTGAATGTGAGGCTGAAACTGAAGCTTTACTCTTTGTTTCCGCTGAGAGATGTGCCGCATGACTACACTCATTTCCCTGTGCGTACAAGTTATCTTGGCGTTCACGGTTTGACTTCTGAGATTCAGATCGAGTTCTAGGTAATTTTTTTCGAACTGGTTGGTTCGACTTTGTAAGAAATTCGAGTTCTAATGAGTTCAAGAACTGAGGTACCACTGTATAGAATATCGCTACAATGACCTAAAATATTGAGATATTGTTTTACAACCATATCACCAAGACATGACAGGTACTTCACATGAACACCACAATGTGAAAGAAAACTTACAAACGTCTATGCAGAAAGTTCCTAGAAAGCATCTATACACAGCAGAAGTAAAATTAAAAATGTAACCTTATAAAGCATCTACAAAAGGACTTTATCTAATACTCGGCATTTTGAAATAAATCCACCACGGATGGACATGTTCAGTTCAGTGCTTTGCCCTTCAGCTACTGTTATATTTATGATATAATAGTCACAAATTTTTGTTCACAAGTTTTGGAAGAAAGATCAACATGTGCATTATTTAAAATTTACATTTCGCAACGGTTGATCTAACAAGCATTGGTTTGTTTTGGGTTAGTTTATAAGTACCTCTTGACTCCAACCTAGATGCTATTAATACAATTTTCAAATATTTCCCATTGTCTGCACGTGCAAAGTGCATTATTGATAATGCTATTGAAAAATCTTGATGCCCTTCAACAGCCGCTACTTGGAAGCCCCCATTCCTCCTATTTTGGTGTTTGTAAGCTCAATAGGCAAGTATTTATAAAACAGTGACTAGGAAAACAGTGATAGGAACTCAGCTTTGCCATAAACACAAATACCACAAAACAGTTTGAGTGCTTCTCTTGTGTTAGTTTGCATATGTGTATAGGCTCATATGTTTGCACATTTTTCTTCCCTGCTTATTGCTGTAGATTAGTGGTTGGCAACTGATGAATTGCAATAGACAGGTTGATTTTCAAGATATTCATAGTTGATTGCGACACCCCCAGCCCCCATCCCTCCCGCCTGACTGCCAAATCTAGTGAGGAGGAGGGGGACCCCCCGATCGGCAAAATATACTGTTGCAACTTAGAAGTTCCCCAGATTATTTTCTTTATAAAAGTAACTGTCACTAGTAAAAAGGCTGGACATCACTGTTGTGAACTTAACAATGCATTAATGTTTGAAGCTTACAACATAAGCCATAAATCAGTGCAATACACTTCCAACAGAGCTGATTTCATGTATAACCTTTCTTTCTATCCTTTACCTGCTCAGAAAATAGTTATTAAATCAAACTTGCACACATTTATGAATTAAGTGTGTGTGTGTGCGTGTGTGTGTGTGTGTGTGTGTGTGTGTGTGTGTGTGGTGGGACATTCCAGATTTGGGCATTGCAGTGTTTGCAGATATTTGTGAGAGTTGGGGTGAGCAAACTAGTTTTGCAATATGGGAATGATTGTGCCTTTAAAATTTTTGTTCCTGCAACTTTGCATTGCAACCTAAAATTTAGTGATTAGATGGGGTGAGATATGGAGATGAAACATCTGTAAGATTTTATGACCTATATTATATACACCATTTACATATTATTCTGTCTTTAATTTAACATTCCATCTACCTGCTCAAGGAATATGGGCGGAAGATTGCAATAGTTGGTCAAACCTGGTACAATGCATCTTTCCTTGTTTTTCACAAGGTTTTATTGTACACTGTCCCTGTTTAATGCAAATAAATAAATAACATAAATTGCCAAATTCCATCTCTATTTACAGTGCTGATTCAACAAATACAGCATTGGTTCCTTTTAGTTCATATTTCCTATTAATGCTGTTGCTTTTTGGAATTGTGTAATGTTCAGAACCATTAATGGAACCTCAGGGTCCATTGGTCTTTTTACTTTAAAAACCACACATTAGTTGTTCTACTGCTACCTTCTCTGGTATAAAAGCTTCCTCTGCCCCCTCACCCACAATCACCCTGTAATGTTGTAGACCTGATTAATTTAATGTGTATATTTAAACATGCAGTAGTGGCATAAAACATGCATTTGTTTATGTACATTTTACAGACATACAGACAACCACACATACATGTCAATATCAAATTTTCCAACAGCAGATGATTGAATTTGTTGGGCAGATATAATTTTAAGCCTCACATTTTGCAGAAGTAAATGATACAACAGTTTTATAGCTGATTATAATTTTACACTGAGGGAAGTCAAAGTCCCGTTAGTGTCGACTCCTTAAGCTAGTTGCATCACTCTTAGTAAATTGCTGCTGTCCAGTAAAAACCACAAACTTCTCACATTATATAACTTAATATCCTTCTTTGTGTGTGCAGATTAAAAGAATAAATGGCTACACAAAAGGGAGAAAGAGTAAGCATCTACGGGACATACTGTAAAAAGAAGCGATAACCAACAATTCTTACCTCTACTTTGTACTCGTTTAACTGTTTAAGTGACAAGGTAATGCTGGTTTTTCTCTCCGTCTCTCTGGAGTGTCAAGAGCTGCAGTGGGAGAAAAGTGTCAGAATGAATCTGGCATTTAGTTGTTGCAGAAGGTAAATATTAACACCCCCCCCCCCACACACACACACACACACACTTCTTGGTTGTAAGGTTGTAGGAACAGAATGGTTTGTGCATTGTTTGTGTGGGTAAGCGTGTGTCCTTGCCTGCGTACCTGATTGTGTCAGTAATACAGAGGCGGACCTAACTTGAAAACAGTTAGAATTAATCACTGTTCTTGGTAAATAAGTGCTGTCTTTACAGCTCAAGGTGTTTTTGCTGGCACTACACACCTGCGAGGTTGGGTCACAACGAATCACCCCAACCTTCTCTATCAATCACTAGGGCCTGGTAATTCTTGAGTACATCAACTTTATTGCATATATCCTGGGAGCATTGTCATATGAATGAAGGGTAATTGTGGCTTTGGGAGTTTGATAGAGAAAGCAGGTTGGAATTGTAATATAATGCAAAAACTGTTTTTTCCATCCAGTGTAAATGCAAGAGAGCATTATGTATTGAGAGTTTGTTTCTGTCTTTTTTTTTGTGTAGCCAGAGTGGTTTTGATTATTTGAGGTTCATGGCTTTGGAAACATGTATTCTGTACCCTACCAAACAAGCAACAAAGTTGGCTTCTGTGAGAACTCACATGGTCAGATGTACAGCAGTTTGAACTTAAAATTGACAGCTGCATCTCCACTATGAAAATCTGGTATTGACCAATATTCAATGGTACATAACTAGTTTGCAAGTACACATTCATCCTTAAAAGTGATATGTGTGGCAATTGGTGGTTGTAACTGCACACGTGCATGCATATTTTATTTGCATTTGCGCTGCTATGAAAAGAAATTATGAAGTACGATTTAGCATGTAAAGGTTAAAATGCACAGTTATTTCTTGTCATAGCAATGCAAATGCACATTAATTAAGTATGCATTTGCGCTGTTATAACACTCGATTGTGGCATGTGTCGCTTTTAAAGATGATTGCATGTTTGCATACCAGTTATGTGCTTCCCCTCCAATACTCTTCCTTTTAGCTGCAATATAAAGTCTACTCTAAAAAAAAAAAAAAACATTGGACTTCAGGCCTATCCACAACAGAATCTCTAATACAGAAAGATAAGTAAAAAGGAGTCCATTCTGAAAATTTTGGGGGCATGTTCTCATCAAGGTTAAAAAGTTATATTTGTAAGTTGGTGTAAAAGCACCAATGCCAAGCCCCCCCACCCCCACCATTCCACAAGAAATCTTTGTCCACACGGCAGTGAATTCAGATTTCTGTGAACAATCATTATTTTCTCAGTTTTCTTTGACATATCCAGCCTCTTTGTTTTCACGAGTGGGTATGACCTATTTCCAGGGAAACTAAAACCCCTTATAGCACCCAAGACTTTGAGTAAGAAAGCATCTTTGTTCACCCATTTCAGAACAGAAAACAATAAACCGCAGAACCTGTTTTATGTTTTGAACATTGAGGCACCATTCATAAGGGAAGAAGAGAGTTTGAAGGGCTATTGTAAAGCCTGTCCTTGTCTTTAAATTGTTCAGACAAGCTGACACATGATATGCACCTCACCTTGTTCCATCATGGATTTGTCTCAGTTTAATCTGTACGCTTTGTAACAAGATGAAGTTGGGTTTCATATGTGAAAAGAAAATTGGTTTCCCACAGGAGTTTATACAGTTTTTTTTTATTTGATCGGCTCTAACATCAGGCCAAAAGAAGTGGTCATAGGCCACTGTGCCATTTCCTCCCTGCATATTGATGCTGTCAACTTGGAAAAAAGGTACTGGGAAACAGAACAGACTCTTCTGACTTCTGTCAGAGCAAAGAAGCCAGGGTTGCGTAGGCTATCCTAGGCTACAGCCTAGGGACCCGGCAATCATCTGGGCGCTGCCCCACCTCAGAAAAAATGAAACAGTCAAATAGGCGACATCTGAATATCTAAACTGTTGACAGCCCAGGGCCCCCAGATAAGTTAATCCATCTCTGAATGAAGCAGCAGATTAGTGAAGAAACATAAGCATTTGTCTGACCTTGATACAACACCCCCATAATCTTCTGAAACCTGTTTACTTGGCTGGCATAACTGTACAACCAGAGGCCATGGAAAACCTTCCCTTGGTCACATTGTTCTATTCTCATAGTGGCTCTTCTCGCCAAAGCGTCTTGTCTGGCTTAGGTTGCAAGCCGGAATGGAGTACAGTAGCGGCCAGGCCATTAATTACGGTGCTAATCAGGTTAGTCCATTCCATGTTTGACTGAGCCTAAGGTTATTTGAGGTTTCAATCCAGTGCCCTGTTGCATTCACGAACCACCCTGAGGGCTTGACCTGCTGAGGTAGCCAACCAAGAAGCTTCCGTGTAAAATTATACAGCTGATATTCTTCGCTTATCCTGCCGTGTTGCTGCCCCCCTTCAAACCACAATGCTTGGGTTATTTCAGCAATGTTTTCCATCTGCCAAGTGTCATAACTCCCCAAGACAAAACAACAAAACTGAGGTCCCAAGGATTCCAGCAGCAAAGGAGAAATTGAATTTGCTCTGGTTAAAAACCCCAATCACCGGCCTGCGTTTGTTGTGTTCTGTGCAACTTTGTGAGGGGAATATCTTTGAACTTTTTAACTCATAAAAGCTGGATGACACAGAGGCAGGCTTTTGCCAATATCATATTGGGCACTGTTTGATTCTCCAGCTTCCACATCATCTCTGGACCTTCAGTACTCCATTTTTGATGCTTTCCTGGTCCGGTTCTAGTAAATGTCTGCGGATGCCTTGGAGCAGAGATAGAATTTCCGATTGCTGTTGACCGCACAGCATTCTCTGTGTCTAGTTGCAAGGGACATACTCTTTTCCACCTCAGATGTCTTTTGTTCAAATTTCTGAAAAGGCCAAAAAAAGAAAGCAAAGCACAGAGGGAAATCGAACAAAAAAAAAAAACAACACAAAAGGGATTTTGGCAGAGAGAAGTCTCCTTGGGATGATGGAGATAGATCCCTTAATAGCCCATGCAGTTTTGATCTTGGATTATGCAGCCCTTTTCACATTCCTCCACCAGCGGTGGTGTTGCTTGGTTTGCGTCCTGGCCTCCTTGTGTCCAGTCACCCAAATGTTGTTGCAAATCTGTTATTAGGCTTTCATCCAGTTTAGTCTTTTTACTTAATGTATTGCCAGTGGCAGTGTGATTGCTATTTGAAGAATTACTTCAGGGTTAGTCTGAGAAAGTAACGTGAAATCATAACAATGCCATTCTCTACATTTCACTGGTGTGCCCTACCTGGGACACTTGAGTTGCAATGCTGTAATGTTAAATTTAGCTACTTTTGCTCAAAGTTACAAACTTTAGTTTTCTCACCCATCCCCAGGCCTGACTTGCATAAATCTCTCCTAGGCCCAGGCATCATGGACAGTATTTCATGAAATTTGAACATTTTTAATGTTCACAGTCAAAAACTGGTCCAAATGGAAAGAGCAGATAAATAAGAAGCAGTCCATAAACAGCTCTACATTCACAGACTGTGTTAGGTCTCACTGACATACTGCTACAGAAGCAGATTCAGGTTTCATTTCAGAAATGTCAATGGTTTGCTTTCAAAACTCTAATGGATAATCACTATGGATGGTGCACAGCCCAACTCGGAACTGAGAATATCGAAACTACACGTAGATGTAGTGTCCAAGCTAACAGCTCCCTCCATGTGTGTGTACACAGGATTTGATATCCTTGTTGGGATAAATGTCAGTTACTCTTGATACACAGTGTTAGGACAGTTCCCACATTTCTTGATTGCTGTATGTTTTTACAGCCTTTATACATTTTTGCTTATTATAAAATCCATATTCTTTTTTCTGTTTTGTCAGATATAATTAATTAATCACAGTAAAAGAACTAAAGGGAAATCACCTTAAAGTCAAAAATGAGAAAGTGTCTGACGTGTGTTTTGGGAGTGATGGTGATGGAAAACATTGATACATGCTGTTTGACACCTGAGGATTCCATGAACTGAAAAGTCACGTAGATCAAGTTTCACTGCAGGCTTCCTGCCGGGATGCCTTCAGGGAGGAGGTCTCTGGGCGTCCATGCATTTCATATCACCGGGGGTGTAATTGGGGGGAGGTTCTCACAGTGGGGTGACACTCAAGCACCTTTTCCAGGTAGCTCTGGGAGGCAGTGTTCCATATAAAAAGAGAAGGTCATTGAACGCACCCCACCTGAAGTCTGCTAAAAGGGAACCTGGAGCGACTGAGGATGAGAAACTGCTTTGTGCACATTTGTCGCGTCCCAGGAGGGAACCTGCTGTTAGTACCCCTGAGCACACTAGTTTGAACTGGTAAATACCCAGCTGTACAAATGGGAAAAAAGTGTGAAACTGTAAGCAATGTAAGTCGCTTTGGAAAAAGACGTCTGCTAGGAAAATAAATAATGTAATAACAATAATAAATAATGAGCCAAGGTCCAGACGGTCAGTCTGTTTGTATCCACCAGGGCTGAAGGCTGTATATCACAGTGTGAAGCTCTGCTATCTAGGTTTCCAATCCACTATCAGCCTCAGCTGTCTACTCCCCGCCTGCCAGGAAACATAGGGTGGCAGAAGCATTGCCAGTCCACTTTTTGTTTCTCCCTGTAAGTCACATGACTCGATAAGTGACGTAATACCAGCCACGGACGACTGTGAATCCATGGCTTCCTGATAGATGCTCATTCCTATGAGGCATTTCCACGAGTCCACAGTCCAATACAGCATTTCCACGGCTACCTTTTAGCCCAGCACTGCAGCCTAAAGGCTTCGGTCCCTGCGCAAGGCCAGATGCTGAGCTCTGCAAACTCTGCCTGCATCTTGCCAAAGCCTGCTGTGTGGAAGTTGGTTTGGAAAAGGAGTTTGTAAAAAAGGGGTAGCAAGGAAAATGTTTTACAAGGTTTTCATGATAACAAGATTATGATGCATTTTTGCCAATGGTTAGATTTAATGTTGACTCTCATAATTTCCTGTTTTCTAATGGTTTTATCCTAGCCAGCTCTAATGAGGCTTATTCCTTTTTACCAAGTTTTTACATATTTATTTACATGTGAATGCTTTTGTCCAAAAGCAACTTAGCTTACAATTTTTCCACATTTGCACTGCTAAAGGAATCTGTTAAAGATTTTATTCCATTGTACATTACAGGAATTTTAGAAGGTCTGTATTCTATCTGTGTTACGTATCACTTTACTTCATCATTTTTGATTTTCCAGTGTCCTTTTTGTTTTGCCCGAGTTTTCCTTTTCATGTGGAGAAGAGCTCTAGTGAGTTGGTTAACTTGTTAAAATTTAATGCTGTTATAGATTTGAACATAAAACATCCGGTCAAAGATTGAAATTCATACCATGGTAGTGACTATGCTTTATTGATTTCCCATTCATACAGCTGGGGAAATAATCAAAGGACTCTTCCCAGGTGAACTGTGTGGGGTTTGAACCTGCAGCCCTGACCATAACCCCGACTCCTCTCTGCTGCCTAATGATCCTCAGCTGACCTTAGATGTGCTTCTGAAAACTACTGGAGGAAGCAAACTCTGGCTTTCCAGTGAACTGTTCTGGGGCTCCGCTTTGTGCATGATTTCTCTTTTAGGGATGTAATTAAATCAAATTCCATAATTTGACTACATAGTTAGAGAATGTGTAATTTTTCTGCTGAGAATCATAGGGTTTTGCTGCTTTTGCAGTGGTTGACTCAACAGTCCTGCTGGGCCAGCTATTACTAAGTGTTTAACTATTCCTTAGTAACATATGTTTAGATTTTTTTTTATATCAAATGATTAATTCTGTCGTGTTTGTCGAGTCCATATGTTAGTGGGAGAATTAAAACCAAGCAAGCAGAATAGATGAAAAGGTTGGACCCTGCACTGCACTGTTTGGAACATATTCTGGGGTCTGGATGGTTCAGCGTCGCCTGCTTTGTTTCCTATAATGTTTAGACTGCTCAGGAAGCTGCCGTGTCCTGCATTCTGCCCAGTTTTCATAATGGAGGGGGTCGATGGGGACAAGGGGGCTATGAGGGTTCCCCTTCCCGCACAATTAGCTGCCAGTGAAGCCGGTTGCTCTAGTCCAGAGGAGGCAGCCCTGTCACAGGACTGTGTGTGTGGGTGCGTGCATTTGTCATGAGACAGGACCTGCACTTCTGATTACAAGTGACCCATGCAAATCTGATAAAGAGCTCTGTGTGTGTCTCTAACAGCATCTGAAAGAGGAAGTTGCAATGGTGTGTATAACTGTATTTGTGTATGCATGACAGATAATTTGAGAGCGTGTGTGTGTAAGAACAGCACATGCACGGGTGAAAGAGCTAAAGATAGAGAGACACAGTCTGTATGTGAACAGAAGAAGAGTGTGTGTTTGTGTTTAAGACATTTAATGCCTAATGACTCAGAAAAACCTAGCAGAGACCATATAGGCCACCCTTGATGTTTTCTACAACACTGAGTAGAACAGCATCTCTCACTCAGAGCAGCCCTTGCTGACATTCTGGGCTGCAGGTCATTAGCTGAATGTAAGTCTATTTTTAAACTCGTTAATCATTGACTAGCTCATATGAAATTAATTACACTACCAGAAAGATGCTTTTTTAAGTCCCTAGAGGAAAACTGCTTTTGTGTCATCCACAACCCATTGAGTTCTCTGGTCAGCTTGCAACTGTGTAAACAAAAGGCTTAGTTCTGATTTAGGACCATGCCGTACGATAATTATGTAATTTTATTGATTTATGGGGCCCGTTTTACTTAAAACAGTTGGGCTGTTTATTTATCATATTAAATTTATTATGTCGTTGATTAATTGTAATTATTAAATCCATGAAGGTCAGTCTAAGTAAGCATCTTAAACTTTGTTCTGTTTCTTTTGCTTCAATGCAATGAACAAATATAAAGATACTTGGAGAAATATATAATGTCTGTACACAATGTTGTTATGGACGAAGAGAGAAAAGTAGGGTTATAAAATCATACTTATTTTAAAGGATCAAAATGTGGAGCAAGACAACCAGGGGACATTTTAAAATAACAAAAGAAATGTACAGTATATTATAAACTGAGGCTTAAGACTTCCTTCTGCCCACTTCCAGCTTCCTGTTCCCTGAGTACTTCTTGCTCTGATAACAGAGGCCTGGATCCTGCAACCTGGAGTTTGTTACAATTCGCAGCCAATGAAATAACTGACACCTCGGCTCACGCATTTCCTTTTCACACACACGCATACACACTGGGGAAGTGTTGCATGATGGGAAATGCCATGTGGCTGAGGGCCACTTCATTAATCCCTGTTTCAAAGAGGACTAAGTGATTTGTCTTAAGAATATTAGATAACATGTATTAACAAAAACACTAAAATGTATTTCATTCAATATGAAAATTCAAATATATCACGGGCTTAAGCAAGCTTATTGTGCACTACTTACTGATAAAATTGGTGCATTGCCTGCAGTTTGTGACCAGATATATATATATTCCTATACTAGCATCTTGCATTCATATCATGGGGAGGAAAGCTTTGAGTTTTTTAACCCGCGTTTTTAACCTCCATTGCTCCAAATTTTGTGTACTAAACATTAAAAAGTATTTCAGTTATGTGACATTGTATGAATGTATGTGAAAATTACCAGAGAGTTCCCTAGGAGGACTGGCTGTTATACCTTTGTGCGATAAAATATCCAACTGTGTCTTCGTCAGGTAGTAGGTTGTGACTCCGATTATTCCATCATAAATGATTTATACCATGGAGGTTTATGACAAATATAACACCAAGTAAAAATATGGAAAATTTTGTTTTTTTTTAAAATCTTACGTAAAAAAGTTTTGTCCATATTTTCTATTTTAAAAAGGTTTTATCAAGAACAAGCTCCAGGAATAAAAGAGCCTGTTGCTTGTATCTGCTAATCTCATCATGCGTCTTTTCATTACTGTTTTGACAGGGATTTTACGTTTTCACAGAGCTCTCCCTTCACAAAGCTAAAACAGTAAACACATTTAATTTGACTCATAAAGTAATTGGGCGCTAAACATAGGTTCCGGACTTTTAAAGGTTTGTAAACACTTTCTTTTGTGGCA
>JAODJW010000041.1:3140089-3164849 GCA_026777045.1 Hyperopisus bebe | reverse complement strand
GTGGCAAATATGAGGACAAAACTCTTTTCCTAGGCATGCATATTACCTGATATATTTGTCATATTCCAAAAAAGTCTGACAGCACACTAACCGTGGAATATTGTTTGTTTTGTCCTAAATTACAATGAATACAAACACTTCTGAAGCATTTGTGGCTTTGAGAGTTTACCTCCAGATATTAACATAACCTCCACAGGAAACATTTATGATTAAAATCAATATTAAGGAAAAAAAATAAAGCACTTAAGTAAGGCCCAGCTGGAGTGTGAATGGTGCTCTCGTCTTCCAGTCAGGCACCCGGTGTGGTCTGAGATGGAATCGGAGACCAAACCTCTGCTGTCGCCTGTGCCGGCTGCCCGGATCTCATTTCCTGCTGTGTCCACACCAGCTATTGTTCTTCTCCTGTTGCCTTTGGACCCCACGGGTTCCAGTTCTGCCACAGAACGCCAGACGGCATTTGTGGTTTTTCAGGTCTGAGGTTGGGAGAGCTTGGCATTAAGAAAACCTTTACACTGGCATGGATGATATGGAAGGAACCACAGAGGGACTGGAGTGAAGTGAGGCATGGCTTGTGCTTTCAGAATAGTTTTATAGTGTTCTATTTTTAGAATATTGCAGAGACACATGTGACCTTTGATATTTTCTTGCAACCATTTCTAACTGCTTTGAATCACAGGCCTAACTTATCACTCCTGATCACTCCTGATTGTTATGGTAGCATTTTGACGAATTATTTAGTAGTCACGACAAATTGTATTGCAGGAAGTCAAGCTCAGCATGGCCCAAGAACTATATGATCTGAAGAAGTTAGGAAAGCACTTCCAAAATTTAATATAGACATTTGCATTTATTTATTTAGCAGATGCTTTTGTGCAAAGTGATGTATGTGATGTAAGTGAGAAAGTAGGGTTATACAGTGTTCCTGGAGCAATTTTGGGTTGAAGACCTTGCTCAGGGGTCCAACGGTGAAATCACTCTGCCAGCCAAGGAATGCAAGTCGGCTCCTTTCTGATCATGGTCACAGTGTCCTAATCACACACTGCTGCACAGTTCCCCTTTTCAGGTTGACAGAGCAGGGGGGTTGAATGGCTACAAGAAATGGAGGGGAGGGGCTTAACAATGTGTGCAGGCAACCAAATTGCCAAAAAATGGTGGTACATGGGTCCACCTTCTTGTGGGCCCACCACCTGTAAGGGGGCCATGGGGTTCTGGTGCTGTGTGAATTGGGCAGCAATCCAAAACAGGAAGGCCTTGTTAGACCAATCCGCAGCTACTGAAACTGGCTTTAGGAACATGGAACTTAACCTGTGATGGTAAAGAAGCTTGAGCAGGCCATACAGCAATACCAGCTAGACATAGTCTGACTCACTTCAACGCACAGCTCAGGCTCTGGAACCAAACTCTTTTGAAGAGGGGTTGGACTCTATTTCATTCTAGAGTTGTCCTGGGTCAGAGGTACCAGGCAGGTATGGATGTAGCCCTCCAGTCCTGCAGCAGGATGTTGCAGTTCCCTAAATGAACAAGAGGTTTGCTTCCCTTCAGCTTCAAGTCTGGAGACAGGCTGTGCCTCAAGGGTGCCACTAGAGATTTGGGGCTCAGATCGGATTTTTTGTTTGCCTGTTCACATTACTCTTTTTAATGTGGGCAATATCAGATTTCACTGTGAACAGTTCACTATACTGAACTGGCCTGCATGCTCACAAAACAACAAAGACGCAATGACGCGCATGCGCAAAAATAAAGACGTCACTTTATTGATTCGAAAACTGCCTGATTACGATATGAGCCTTCCAGTTGTGCCTGAACAGATTTATCTCCCCAAATACCTATTAAATCCAGCACTTCATTGTCCCTCTACTGGCCAAGTTCTGTGCTCCCCTCCATGTTTGGCACTCTGATGCAGACATATGGTGACTTCCGCCTGCCCAGAATTGTGATGCACGTCGATCGAGAGTGACGTAAAAATCGCATGAATTCCGACTACGCTGCTCAGACTGAGGTCGCATTGCAAAAAATGAGACCTGTATCCGACTTATGACCACATACTGAAGTGGCCCAAATCGAAATTGAAAAAATCAGATTCCATGTGACTTGTTCTGTTCACATTGTCATGGAGAAATGCGATCTGAGTCACATATGAGCAAAAAATCGGATTTGGGCCACATTTGTCCTGCAGTGTGAACGTAGCCTAGGGGACTTCAACACTAATGTGGGTAGCAACAGTGAAACCTGGAAGGATGTGATTGGGAGGAATGACTTTCTCAAACCCAATCAGTCCTTTGTTATTGGTCTTCTGTGCTAGTGAAAATTTGTCCCTAATAAACAGCATTTTCAAGCATAAGGGTGTTCATAAGTGCATATGGCAGCAGAATACCTTAGGCTGTAGATAGATGGTCTTTTTGGTAGTCATGTTATCTGATCTGTGACCATATGTCTTGGATACTTGGGTGAAGAGAGAACTCAAGTGTGGGAAGAGGCCATGGAAAATGACTTTTGGTTGAACTTGAAGAGATCCTGGCAAACAGTCGGATGACTGACAAGGCAGTAGCGAGGCTTTGCCCATGCTTTTTACAGCAGGGATGGAGTGCTTTTGACCTCAGTTGGGGATATAGTCAGACAGTGGAAGAAGCACTTCATGGAGGAAGTCGAGTTAATGGACTTGGAGGAGATCTTGCCCATTACTAGGGCTGAGGTGACTGAGGCAGTTTAACAAAAAAACTCAGTGGTAAGACTCTAGGTGTGGATGAGATTCGCTCTGAATTTCTGAATGCTCTGGATGTTGTTAGGCTGTCTCACTTGCTTGTCTTGCTTGCCTCTGGATTGACGGTCTGGGGTGGTGGTCTTTAAGAAAGGATATGTATTATACTCCTCAGCCTCCCAGGGAAGGCCAGGGTGCTAGAGAGGATGATCAATCTGTTAGTTGAACCCTGAATCTAGGAGGAACAATGCAGATTTCATTCTGGCCATGAAACACTGGACCAGCTCTTTACTCTCACAAGGATATTGGAAGGTTCATGGGAGTTTGCCTAGTTAGACTACATGTGTTTTGTAGACTTGGAAAAGGCACACGACCATGTCCTTGAGATGGTCCTGTGGGGGGGTGCTTTGAGAATATAGTGTGCCAGGCCTGCTTTTACGGACCATTAGGTTCCTTTATACCTAGAATGAGAGTTCACATTGCCGGCAGCAGGTCAAACTTGCTCCTGGATGGTGTTGGACTCTGCCAGGGCTGCTCTGAGTTGGCGCAGGAAGTACATCCTCTGCTCTGCTGGGCCTTTTTGACTATTTTGTCTATGTTGGCTACTCCCTTAAGGTCCTGGGAAATTGTGGATACCAGAAACCTGAAAGTTTCCACAGTCGACACAGTGCTTTTGCATAGGGTTAGTGAGGCAGTGCTGGGGGGCACCTCCTGAAGCCTAACTGTCTGTCTGAAAGTTAGTGATCCAATGGCAGATGGGAGCTGGCACAGTGACTTTAAACGCAGAGCTAAAGTCCACAAACAGGAACCTAGCATATGTTCATGGGGAGTCAAGATGTTGTAGGATGTAGCGTTGTCCCAAGTTGACTGCATTGTCAGCTGACCTGTTTGCCCAGTAAGCAAACTGGAAGGAGTCTAACAGGGGGCCTGTGATATCCATCAAGTAGATCAACACCAGTCTCTCATGGGATTTTATGACCACAGACGTCAGGGCCACAGGCTTGGGGACTGTGATGATGGGGAGCACTTGAAGCAGGTGAGGACTTTGCATAGTCCAAGGATGGGTTGAAGATCTGTGTGAAGATGGGGGCCAGCTGGTCAGTGCAGACTTTGAGGCAGGAGGGTGACACGCCACCTAGACCTAGTGCCTTTCTGGTCTTCAGTCTCCTGCTAGTTGTGTGATATGGTCGGGGAGTGGTGTGTAAAGTGGGCTTGTCGAACCTGCAGTAATACACATTCAGGTCCAGTTGATGAATCTATGCAGTGTTGGGGGATGGTCTTCTGTAGTTGTGTTGTCTTGCAGGCTTCTCCATGCTGACGCAGGGTCGTTTGCTGAAAACCTGTTTTCTAGTTTGTCCGTGTAGCATCTCTTTGCTGCTCTGATCTCCTTTGTCAGTGTGTTTCTGGCCTAGTTGTACAGCATTCTGTCCCCACTTCTGTGGGCCTCTTCCTTTTCCAGACGAAGCTGCCTGAGTTTGGCTGTGAACCAGAGTTTATTGTTGTGTGAATAGAAAGTTTTAGGTGGCACACAAATGTCCTAAAAAAAAAACTGATGTAATATGTCGCTGTGTCACTGAGATCATTCAGGTCGATAGCTGCAGCTTCAAAAAACACTCCAATCAATGCAATCGAAGCGGCTTTGCAGTTCCAGCTTAGCCTCTCTGGTTTATCTCTTCACTGTGTTGACCACCGGGTCTGCTTGTAAGTAGTGAGAAGATGTACCATAGATTGGTCAGAGAGTCCCAAAGCAGCGTGGGGGACAGCGTGGGGGACAGAGTCCTTTAATGCGGTATAGCAGTGGTCTAGTGTGCTTTTGTCCCTGGTAGGACACTTCACTGAAACTGACCTGTGACAAAGTCCCCTGTCACATTTTAATTGCACATAAGGGACTATTTTATTCAAGGGGCAACTTTATTATTAACCAATGATGTATTTTTAATTGGCGAGTGACAGAGGAGCGGACACTCTGGGGCCCAGTGAGCTTTCAACTGGGGCCAGTACCACTGTGGCCTCGCCCCCATATATGTACTTGTCACCCAACAGGTTTTCATTCTGGTATCCGGTCCACAGTAATAATTAGGCATTCTCTAGATATTAGGGAAATGCTAATAGTAACATAACTGTCCCTGTTAGAGGTTAGCTCACAGGGAGGTGTGATAATGTTCTTCATCCAGTTTCTCTGCTCCTCACTCCCACTGCATCACCCCATCACCATCCCCCAGAAGTTGCCGTCTCAGGCATGGTGTGTTCTTCTTCATTTGAAGACTGGCCTATGTTTAATAACGTTTCCCTCCTCCTTTTTTGCTCATTTCCATGGCTATGGCTTTTGTTGTTCCATAACAAAATGACTTTATGAGGCCCATGCGAAAGTCCAGCTGCCTAAACAAGGGACATTCCATGATGTCATGACCAGGTAGGTCCAAGTGAGGGGATGGCCGCCGGCAGTAACCGTCCACTGTTTGGCCTTCTACTTTTTTGTTCTTTCTTGTAATTTTTGTTGGATGTCATTTTTTAATCATTCCTGGCAAGGGCTGGTGTAGGTAGATTTTGGTACCTTTTTCATTCAACGTCATGATGGACAACCCTGGAGACCTTAAAGAGGACTCAAGGGTGAAGGTCTGTGAACTCAGTGCTTCCGAGTTGTGTAACTGCACCCAAGTTGTTGCGATCGCGTCCGAGAAAGCAGGAGCAGGTGACAGAACACCCCCCCCCCCCCAAAAGGAGAGGCGACGGACGAGACAAGACCGGGGACACGGGACCTGGAAAACAAGACCAAGAACGTCACCGGGGTACAGGGAACAGAACCGAAACATGCACAAGGGCAAAAGCCAAGACAACACCTGACACAAGACAGGAAACACTGACAGGCAGACCAGGAAGGGAGACACAGGGGAAACACCAAAGGGAGGAACAAAAGGACCGGGAGTGAACGGAGGAACCACAGGGGGAGGAGGAGCCGAGACTGGAGGGTCAGAGGGACGAGGAGCCAAACATGGGAGGCATAGAGGGACGAGGAGCAACCATAGGAGGCCAGACGGGAAAGGTCGGGGGACAATGGGGAGTCCGAGGGAACCACAGGGGGCGACGGGCGGCAGCTGGAGGGGCTAGAGCAGGAGGGGACTACGAAGGGGGCAAGGAGACAGGCCGAGGGACAGGTGAAGGAGTCAAAGAGGAAGTCGGAGGGGGCACGAGGGAGGCGAGGAGGAAATCGGAGGGGAGTCCAATGCAGGTGAGGAGGGAAGTGGAGCCACAGCAGGCGACAGCGCAGCCACAGCCGGCAAAGGCGAGTGGGAGGAGGGGGATCCGCAGGCAACCGAGGAGTCGAAGCCGGGGAACCTGCAGGCGACCGATGAGGCGTCAGAGGCGAGACCGAGGACGGCTGACGAGGCATCGGAGGGGGACCTGCAGGCAACCGCCGAGCAGGAGCCAATGGACCCGCAGGTGCCCCCTGAGCCCCAGCCAAGGTGAGCCAGGGCAGGCTGTGTAGGTGTCCCCTCCCCTTTCAGGACACCGACAAGCAGGGACCTGGCCGGGATCCACCGCGCTGGGACGAAGGTGGAGGGGTCAGTCCCCTAGAGGGGTCCAGTGGGGCCATCAGGAAAATGCCCGAGGGGTCCCATTCTAGGTCCTCTTCTCCCTCCATGAAAGAAGGCGGAGCCATGACCTCAAGTGGAGCTGGAGTAGGGGCCGGAGCTTCAGGCGAAGGCTGGAGCAGAGGTGGAGCTGGGACTTCAGGCGTGGGCTGAGCTGGGGCCGGAGCGTCAGGCACGGGTGGGGCCGCAGCAGGAGCCTCGGGCAAAGCGAAGTGGCGATGTCCTGGGTGAGCTCTGCCAGTTCCCGTATCGGGAGGGGTTCCTCCCAATATTCAGCAGAGAGAGAAGCTGGGGAAGCAAAGGCGGCTCGCAGGAAGATCGTCGGTGCTTTCTCTGGCCTCTTCTCCTTTTGCTGCTCCTTTCGCTGCTGTTGGCGGAGGTTGCGTGGACTTAAATACACAGGATTAAACAAGCAAAACAGGAAACAGCTGGTTACAATTGGGGTTTCACATGAGGTAAATGAGGGGGCATGGCACACAGGAGGATCGGACGAGCCGGGTGTGACACAAGCAAGCATGGGAAGGGCCTGAGTGGATCTAAGTGTCCCCCTCGGTGGAGCTGGAGGGCTGAGATGTATGAGGACAGAGGATCTCTGCCTGACAAGTCTTGGTGTGGTACGGCACTTTCACTGGCATTTGTGTCATGAAAAATAAAAAAACAGAAAGTAGGGCACACTATATATAGCATCAAGCATTTCTGAAGTAAGGGAATTAAAGCACAGGATTGTTCTGAATTGCCGGCAGTGAGTAACATGACTTAATTGTCTTGTGAAAATTTGTAAATTTTCCAATATTGTGAGATGACTATCAGGTGCAGGAAGATGAAGGTGGGGACTGACCGTAACACCAGGAGCTCATGAGGAAACGGGGGCCTGCCATTCGCTGGTTCCTGTTCGATTTACTGCCCAAGCTCATTGTCTCGACCGGTGATGCCAATCCTGAGAAACATGACCTCATCTCCGAGAGAGAGAGCATTCCGAAGTTTGGGTATCAAAAAAAGGAAATTCTTACACGAGGCACAAAGCAGTTAGGCAGTTTCTGCTTTCCAGTACCTTCTGTGCCCAGTACCACCCTGTCATCACCCCCAGGACTAGAAAGCCAGGAGGTGGATGGAGAGCAAGACTTTCAAACAGTTTGATCAGTTGATGTACCTTCCTGGTTGGTCTGTGGTTATTTCCTGATTGTATCCTGATTCTCCAAACTGACATGACTGAGGCCATTGGCAGGGCTCAACTTTGCCAGACTGGCACACAGCATCAGTGGTTGTTTAGATGTCTACCAGTTATCCACTGACCTGACACAAAGATTGAATTCCTTTGGTACTGTGCCTCTTCAGAGAATCCTTGGATACGACTGGTTTGACGTGTTGAATGAACGGTTGTCCCAAATGAGGCACATTACTTGCATTGGGAGGGAGCATCACTTACGTCACTGTGACCATGTGGCAAGATTTCCTGTGGGTGATCTAGCTTGCAGGATCCTCACTGATGAGGACCCAAGTGGCTGGACCAAGCCAAGGGGATGCGCATGTAAACCTAGCTGCGGCAGATAGATGGGCACTTCCAGAGGGTGTGACTGGATCACGTTTTGGCGTGGGGGGGGTCACCAGCTGGGATCCTGAGGTGTTTCATCATGTGGTGGGCATGGTAATGTGCTGTACCAGAGCATGTTCCCCAACCCGAACCAGTTGTCGGTCTCCATTGGTCAGAGTCTAGCTGCAAGGGATGTGCATCTCCATCCATTGGAGTGGCATGATGGAGAGAAGGTGAGACACACCATAGGTGCCCCTAGTGCCAGGACTGGGTAGCTCTTAATTACAGTACAATGCTGGCATGTAGATGAAACTCACTGTCTACCCTGAAATCACCTTTCCATGAAGTCAGGGGGTTCATTCTGGACACTTGCAGTGGTGTTATTTATTTTCTGTGGAAAAGCTAATGACAGAAAATTACACAAAACCCATTTCTCTCTCATTTACAACTGTGTTGTTTTGTCTGTGGAAACATTTACCTGTAAAGAAATTGAAAGCAAGAAAGGAATGCTACTGTTTTTGCATCCACCGACACACATTGTCAGTTGGACTAGGGATGGGAGATGGAGACTTGGCTCTGGATCTGATGCTGCCCCAGAACCAGTCCAGAATTTGATACATAAGTTTGATACATAATGTGCAACATGCCAAGTAGGGGTAGGCGATATGCCTTAAAATTACTATCATGGTATTTTTCACTTTTTGGACGGTGACAGTATTATATTACAGTATTACTTTTTACCAAATTTTGGGAGGAGTAGCATGTCCTGGCCCTTTATATAGCTAAATTTTAAAGATATATTTTATACGTACACTTCAGTCGCTATTACAGTTGGGTATGGGTCGTCTTACTTTGAAAAGATATTAAAAATAAGATAAGTAATGTTTTCTCATATTAATTTCATAACGTAAAGTGAATGATAAGCCGTTTCAGCCGAAGTGCATTTTACAGTTTCAAATAAAGCACAGGGTTACGAACTATGGTCAGCTGGCTGGAGCGAGATTTTCAATTCAAGACGGCACACACATGCACGCGCATTTACATGTATGTAACAGTTTTATTACCATGCACTGTAAATAATCTGTAGGATTTGCAGACTACCCCAATGCTTTTGATGTCACTAATTTTAGGTTTATAGTGGAATTATGTAGATTTGCTGTAAGATTTTTTGCGTGAGCACTGCGGAGTCCTGCCTTCTACCACGCTCATTGCATGAAATCAGCAGCGCATACTTATGCTGATTTAGTGAATAAGTTTTAATTTTTAATTTGCTACTTATCATTATTATTATCATCTTATTATTATTATTATTATTATTATTATTATTATTATTGTTTAATGTGTATAATTAAACAAAATCTGTTTTAAATCTTTTTTTCAATTGTTAATGTGGTATCAGTATGTGGCATCAGAGTATATTCACACAATGCAGATAAACTGGTTACATATACTGTATACTAGAAGAATTATTCAGATTACAACTGAAGCTTGGAAAAAAATGCCTTATTTTTATTAATAGGCTGTAGTATATTTGGGCTGTTGACTTCTTGCGGTCTTAACGGTATAATTCAAATCTATATCGTAGCACACAATCACACTGGTAATAACTATGATACCGGTTTACTGCCCGCCCTTAATGTCAAGATTTCCCATAAGGGCCTAATCCCAAACATACAACCAAGGGTAACCCCAATGGTAACCATGGAACACACATCACATTTTTAACCAGATGTTTACAGCATTCCCTGGAGCATTTAGGAGTTGAGGGCCTTGCTCAAGGACCCAACGGTGAAGTCAATCCCCCAGTGCCTGGAATTCAAATTGGCAACCTTCCGGTCATAGGCACAGCACCCTAAGACATATCATGCTCACAGTGGCTTCCTGTTTCGCTGCGTGTCATGCAGCTGAATGGAAAACTGGGCCTCTTGCTAAGTCTGAATGAAATCTGTCATAAAGGTTTACGGACAGTAAGCCAGCTGTGCTGCTCAAGCGAACTCCACTATTCATAATTCACTATTCACCTGGATTTGGTATCAGCCAGGGGAACAACTGGGATTACAAGACTAGCTATGAATTCTCTACAAGTCCTCCGAGTCCTCTGTCCTTTGGCTCCCCCGTGGGAGCGAGGCTATATTTGTGGTTGCACCACCCAACCATGTGCTAGCCTGACGCAGCTCGAAATCTGGTCCCGTGGGCCAGCTCAGGCAAGCTGCGTGTTAAATGCCAGAACGTCCCAGGCCTGTCGGAATGTTACTCACACCAAATATTTCAATCGCCATCGCATCACAGAGGCAGTCCTCAGTGAACATTCCAGGACCGGAATGGGGCTGGATTCTAATAAAGAATGTCGAGGTCTCATACAAGAGAGCTGGTCCGGCTTAATGCTTAAGTAACCCGGGTCACAGTCTACACAGTCTTGGCATTAAGCGAAATAGTAATACACTCCAACAACAAGGTGCAGCCCAGGAACAGTGATCCAGACACACGTGCAGCAGGGTGGTGCTAAAAATGCTAAGATGCTAAGATTACACACTGTACAGAGGGGTGGTGCCAAAGCGGACGGTGAACGGGGGTAAATGGGGTGGAGGCAGGGGCAGACACGGGGGTGGGGTAGGTATGATAACATGCGTAGCTATGCAAACTGCCTACATTAGTCACCCCCCACCCCCCCACTCACCGCCTTTTATCAACAGGAAAAGGCTGGGGCTGCAAACCATTTATTAATCCACATCTATTTGAGTCAAATATGAAATTACTTTTAAGCAACACATGGAAAACACAAGAGGAACATCTGTTTTTTTTTTTTCTTCCCAGCAGAAGCCAGTGATTCGTATCTAGACATGGGGTAGAGTGTGACAATGCTCAGCAATATAGGAAATATTTTGTTGTTGTTTTTTTTATTCTTTCAAGATGCTGTTTTTAATAATTCTGAAAGGAAGAGATTTTACTTCATTGAATCACCCTGCTTGTCAAAAACATGATTCATGCTGTCCATACACAGACACAGGACAGCTTCAAGCCTTACGGAAAGATCTGCCCCTCAGATTCCCAAACAGACAGTACAATATTGGTTTACGATCAACAATGGTACCAGAAAGGAAAAGAAAAAAATTTAAAATAATATAATTAGCAAAGAAATACTAGTCTGCATTTAAACTGTACTATTTTTTGCAAAAAAGGCCAGATTCAAACAGGGATGAGATAAGTCTTCATCAGTAAGTAGGATGTGGTTTGCCCAGAACCCAGAAACGCAGGGAAATTCACTGCATCGTCTGTGATTTTCCACAGAGTGGAGTGTTGTCCCAGGACAGCTATTGGATCTAAGTGAGAAGGCAGGAATGTCAGTGGATCAGGAATATGCTTACATTTTTTAAGGAAAAATGAACCATGTATGAAATACATATAAAGGTGTAAGTTTTCACTGTAACATTACTTCTGTGACAGCCATGTTCTCAGGATCAACAGTTTGAGAAAATCACATTTTGGCAAGCTTCTGTTAACCAAATCATCCAGAGCTAGGGCACTGTATTCTACTATCTTGAATGTTCAGCTGGCAGGACAGAACATTTCATTTTGATCTTACATTGGTGGAGACGAAAGACGAAACAGCAGGCTGAAATCCTCTAGGAGGCTCCTGGGCTCACAATCCAGGCTACTGGTCCCAAACATACCCATGTAAATGAGGTATATTAGAGGGTGTCCATAATATTTACCTTCAAGTGAGATGCTGAACCTGAAATGCCCCAGTGATGAATACCCAGCTGAATGAATGGGTAAAGCAGTCTTGCGTAAAGCTAAATGGAGAATAGGGGACAATGTGCTCATCATGCCTAGCTGTAGTTGACAGACCATGTCGCCACACTCAAACAGACCAGGATAACCAAACTAGGCCCTCTCTCACCTGGATTCCAAACATGCCCATAGACTACAGTTGATATACTGTAGGAATCACTCTCAAACAGGTCCTTTGTGAGATATTGAGCCTATTCTTTCTAAGCCTTGGATTTTCTAGGCTACCATTACGACCTTGAGTTTTGACTGTGAAAATTTTGATCTCCGATTCTTGGATTTCAGTTATGTGCCCAGATCAAGCTCCATTAAACCTTCTATATTTCTACACTTGGACCTCAAACCATGTTTGTTACAGAGCTGGATAGGGACACGCACACTGGCCAAGGAGCAATGAAGATTCAAACCAGTAGAGTAGACGGGGACCACTGCACTGTTTAACTCACTTCCTCTTTTTGGTTGTTGCTGTGGGGTTAACCCAGTCAGTAAATGACAGAGCACAGTAAATTGCCCACCATATGTTTCCCAGGGAGGTCCCTGCTCTTATAGTCTTCTGCATGCCCAGTGAAAATGCAGAACTGTGTGCATGTTACAAAACTATGTGGGTAAAAGCATCACTGTAAAGCTTTCTTCAGTTTTCTGACACTTCAGTTCATCACTGCTGCTGAAATCCAGATATTTGTGATTGATGAAGTTTTAAGGACATCACAACAGCTGGCTTTCCACAACATATAGTCGATGCAAATGTCTGCGTGACTGACCTGTGGGCGGAGAAGGACTTCACTGCTGTCTCCAGAAATTTCTCTGCCGCCCTGGGAGGTCTGTGAGAAGACACATCAGTGTGAGGAGTCTGACAGGTCAGGTGTGTGGGGGGATGCTGAGGTCATAATTCAGTAAGCACGACACTAAAGACGAGGTTTTATTGCACAGCCTGCCAGAACATATCGAGAAACGTTTTTCTTTCTTTTTCATTTTGCAAAAACGCTTTTGCTGCCAGTCCACCCTGATGCTGTGCCAGTGCTCTTTCCATGTGACGTGTGTGCCACACAGACTGGATTGTTTCTTTGGGGTTTTTCTTTTTTTCTTTTGCCTTCATTTATCTGTCGTCAGGGCGCTCCAGTAGGCTGGAGATCGGCGGGCTGATTTGGGGTGATCTGCAGCCAGCCAGTTGCATGTTTTACCTCCCTTTCACCTCGCCTGAGTCGAGTTATAACCTTGAATAAACTAACACAGAAAAGGTTCAGGAAGTATCACTTTTCTAACTGGAAATATACAGAATTCCTCAGCAAAACCATGCAAAAAACCCATCTCCGAATTCGATCTGATTTTCAAACCAGATTTTAAGTGATGGGGTGATTCATGTTTTCCGAGAGTGGTGGTCGGAGGTGGGGGTGGACATTCGGGTGGGTATCTTGCGCATCTGAGACAGATGCATGAATAAAACAGGGGTGGTCCTGTCGTATTTCTTTTCTCATTGTAAAAAAAAATCATATCCAAGTAAATACTGGCTGGCTGCCTTATGAAACCACCTGAGTGACACAGTGACCATACAAAAAAATTTCATTGATGGGGGGCCAACAGAAGAAACAGACCCAAGGCTGGACAGAGCCAAAATCAGACCGCTGGGAATGTTAGACGTCCAAGCAACAGAGTTACATCCTGTCTACTTTAGGGCATGTTGATGAGGACAGGAAAGAGGAGATGGGGAGACAAGAGGACAGCACAGGGGAGATGGGGGACAGAAGAGAGGAGGGATGGGGGGAAAAAGAGGATGGGAAATGGGGGGTCAAGATGACAGGCGAGAATAGTTGGAACAAGGGAACAGGAGAGAGGAGATGGCTAATGAGGACAGGAGAGTGGAGATCGGGGGACAAAAGGACAGGAGCAAGGAGATGGGAGACAAGAAGACATGAGAGAGGAGTTGGAGGACAAGAGAACAGTGGATTGGAGATGGGACAAGAGAATAGGAGAGAGGAGATAGGGACAGGAGGACAGAAGAGGACATGGTGGACAAGAGGACAGGAAAGAAGACATGGGGAAAAGAGGACAGGAGAGAGGAAATGGCTGATGAGGACAGGAGAGTGGAGATCGGGGGACAGAAGTGGGTGTGGCCAGAAGAAGGCTTTTGTCCACATTAGATAAATCTAGTAAAAATAAGGATGAAGGTGTATTAGGCCAGTGAACAGAACATACATTTCCTAACAATAACAATTTGACAAAAAACTTGTGAAGAATGAAGATAGAGTCTGGGGTTTCGGAGGTAAGATTCGAGAGACAGGACCAGGGATGCACTCGACCTGGAGGGGGAAAACAGGGGGTTAGCCAAGGTTGGGGACTCCATCAACAAGCCACTAGTCCCCTCTCCCTGGGGGGCATGTTGTCATGCCATTGGGCAGACAACTGTATCAACAGACACCAAGGGAGTGGGGGGAGAGAGTGGATGCAGCCTGTTTCAGCCAGAACCAGCAGACCAGCTGGGAGGCTTGCTGTGTACAAGCCACACAGGAGTCACTGAATGACTGGGGCCTTTGTGTAGTTACATATAAGTGGTTATAGGACTTGACTAACTGCCATATCCCAATATACAGGGAAAAATAGGTTTATTTGTTGTTTGCATTTTGATACTGGTGCCAAGCCCTTTTTCTGCCCAAAGGTACCACTGGCTTCCCAATAAACCCTGTATGTCATCATGAGGAAGACTCAGGGCCAGGACAGTGAACAGAACCAAGGAAACGCGGAAATGTGCCACCAAACCTCCGTTTTCTTTGTCCGGATTCCCCTTATAGGAACTGAGCTGGGATTCCAATAAAAAATGTCTATGCTCTGTTGCTGCGTGAGAGAGAATGCACCCACAGAATAGCTCATTCCGTAAGTGACCACGCAGCTTCATGTGAAACAAAGCAGAACATGCAAATTTACGCTAAATGCCTGGAAAGTCGAACAGGTGGAACAAATTAATATGGATAACCAGTTACCTGCCTCTCCCTCCTGAAATGCATGACAACCCCCCCCTCCCCACCCCATGGTGATGTCATCACTAATTTTGTGTCTATTTGTAATGTTTTCCCTGGATTCTATGCTAGGCTCTTTGAGGGAACAGTTTTGAGGAAAAAAAGCATTATGTTGAGTCGTACTGTCAAACCTCACACGCATCTCATTGAATAAGACTATTTAATATTTAGCGTTTTGTGTCTCTGCTGTAATGGTTGAAGCGTTGGCAGGGTGTGTCTCCTATTTCGGGGGTAAGGATAACATTCCCGGTCTGCTGAATGATCCCTGCTAAATATTTCAGAATCACTAACGATAGAATGGCAGTTATTCCATTAGGGACTGAAAAAAAGGCCCCATGTCTATGGAAATTTCTGTGGTTTCATAGGCTACCAATTGTAGGTTAATGACAAAATTAGAGAATCTGGAGCCTATTTATAACCCATTGTTGCTGCATTAAAGTGACACTTGCCTTTGAAGTGATGTAGACCAGCGGCCAAAATTTTATTTTAAACATTTGCCAAGACATTGTTTCGATATAACCAGTGACTGCCATGTCAGTCTTCGTTTTTCGTCCTCCCTACCCCAGTGTTTTTTTGTCTCAAAATATCATCTGCCCAAGATGAGGACCCTGCCAGTTTCAAAACCCAAGCCAGAAAAAACACTTTGTAATGTTTTATAAAAGCCTTACAAGTGCTTCCTAGAAAAGCAAAAATGAAGGATCCGTGCAAGAATACAGGTCGTTTGCTTGGCTTCAAGTCAGTCGGAGAAAATGGCATCATGTTTGAAGGCACATGCATGGAACAATGGGGCCCGTTGTTTTTTCCCAGAATGCAACGGGAGCTGTGACAACAAGTGATTGTCCAATCACCCCCATTGCTCTGTGCCCAGGGCTGGCAGGCTGTTCCCGGATCCATGATGACCTCACGCACACACATGCCAACAGCGGGTTCAACCTGTTTTCATTTTAACATTACATGACCATTAACTGCAGCAAAAATAGAAACAACAAAGTGAATTGCATATGAAGCTAATGAAATACTCTGATTCTGTGTTACTTTGGGTGCATATGTCTGAGCATTTCAGGCTATAAGCTTTTGGGATATTAAAGCATTCTCCTCTGAGACCCATGCAGTCTCACTCCCACTGGGGGGGGGGCAGCTGGCAAGGCATGATCTACATGGGGGTGGGAGCTCACACCTCCTAATGAGTTGTTTCCACTGCTCCCTGAATCTGAAAAAAAGCTTAAGGAAAGTGCCTACAGGCCCAGCTTGCTGTTATTAACTTCTGAGAGGCTCAACATTGGAGCAGCCTGATTTTATCTGAA
Source organism: Hyperopisus bebe (assembly GCA_026777045.1). Lineage (NCBI taxonomy): Eukaryota > Metazoa > Chordata > Actinopteri > Osteoglossiformes > Mormyridae > Hyperopisus > Hyperopisus bebe. The sequence goes on along the minus strand of JAODJW010000041.1, from coordinate 3,148,923 downwards.
ACTGATTATCTACAGGGTTATATAAGGTCCATATATGTATACTGAACCCTAGCGTAGGGGACTATGTAAGACACATGAAACGGCTCACAATGGATGATGGAAATGATACCTCCAGTGGGAAATTTCCTCACCAGGTACATGAGCAAATGGAGCAGACAAGGCGTGTGTTAGTCTGTGTTCTAGACTTCGGTGAGCCACGTTTGTGAGCTCACGGTCGCACTGGTTCCCATTCGGCTTTGCTGGTGCACCCAACCAGAGGTGATGAAGGATTTTCAAGTTCCGCCACGAGTTAAACTGCTCTGCTGCTCGTTTACCTTGACTGCCAATTAAATGCAGTGAGAACCAAGCACTTTTTTGGCTCATGGAGTCAAATTTCCATCATCCCAGACTGGAGACAGGGGAATGGAACATAGTCCTCTCAGTTCCCAGCCAGTACTTTTACTTTGACATAATCACTTTATTTTTTTATGTCCCAAAATGTTTCAGTGTTTTACCCAGATATTTAGTTGAAGATCATTGCTGAGTTTGAATCTGTGACCTTCTGGCCTCATTAGATAGCCTTCTTTCCGGGTGGTTTCCATTTCTTTGGTGCTCCTTTGGGTGGCATGGTGGTGCAGTGGTTAGCACTGTTGCCTCACACCTCTGGGACCTGGGTTCGGGTCTCCGTCTGGGTCACATGTGTGTGGAGTTTGCATGTTCTCCCCGTGTCGTCATGGAGTTTCCTCCGGGTGCTCTGGTTTCCCCCCCACAATCCAAAGACATGCTGAGGTTGATTGGAGTTCCTAAATTGCCCATAGGTGTGCATGTGTGAGTGATTGGTGTGTGAGTGTGCCCTGCAATGGGCTGGCCCCCTGTCCAGGGTTGTTCCCTGCCTCGTGCCCATTGCTTCCGGGATAGGATCCGGACCCCACGCAACCCAATCGGATAAGCGGGTTGGATAATGGATGGATGGGATGGTGCTCCTTTGTATCTAAGGGCCAGAGTAAGAGGCACAGCCATATTTATTTTTACTACCTTCAGCTTACAGAATCATTTTCCTGCTGGAGTTGACCTTGCAGTACAACCTGGCCTCTCGCAGTTGCTTAATCCACCCGGTTAAAATGAGATACACTACCTGCATGTTTTTTTCTCTGCATGTGCTGGAAAATGAACTCCACGATCTTGGGTTGCCTTCAGTGTCTACTCCAGGTTACACACTTTACCCAAGGTCACATTGTATGTTGTCATTTTGAGCACCTGGATTTGCACAGTGGTCGTGAAGTCCGCTGTTCAAGATCTCTGGTCCACTCTGGATTATACTGCAAAGACCTTTGGAACTACGAACAAGATAATAACTTCAAAACAAAGATCTTGGTAATCCCAAAGGATCAGAACTTTCTTTGTGCACAAGTTTTTAATTCAGTCTCTTCACTTGTCTTCTCTTCACTTGTCTTCCCAAGAAATACCCTACTTCAGTTCAGCACAGTTTATCTAAAGGTAGAGAGGAATAGCTAGTCCACAGTGTATGTTAATGCACAAGCCTGGGGAACTGTTAATTGAATGAATGGCAAGGAATAAGTTGTGGTTTATATTCAATTAAGTTCAATGCCAATTTAGTGTGTGTTTCACGAATAATCAAATACAATTAATGTAAAACAGCTGTAACACTTGTATACCAGGTCATTAAGTAACTAATCATTAAAGTGCCTAACACTGATGGATGTTACACAGTATTTTTATGGATAAAATTCATTGTTAACTTCATTCAGGCACATAGTACAGGTACTTCATGAATAATCCATATTGAATTTAACACATTTAAAAGTCATGACAGTGACTAAATTCATTTGCTTTATCAAGATCAGAATCATGCAATTTATCCAAAAACCAAAGCTTATTAACCAGGAACTCAGCTAGAACAAAAAATAGTGCATGTGTTAGTTTTCCAGGAACAGGATTAAGACGCCCATATTTAGTGTCTTAGACAAACTCCCACAGGGTTCAGACCCCGGGACCTGGCTTCCACAGAAGGTCTGGGAGTCTGCAGCCTCCAGATCAGGACTGTGAGGATGACGGGAAGCAGATCCCGGTAGGACGGGGCCACTCATTTCTGGGGCAGGTAGGAGGGAGACGGAGGGGACCCGGCTGGCGGCTTCTATCCCCTGTTGGTCAAACCTCATTACCACTATCTCACAAATTTCCTCTTACATGCTTAGTGTGTCAGGTACTTGTTTAGTGTTGGGAAAAGCTAAAAAAAATCAGTGTGGAGGAAACACGAATGAAAGAGAGGTCATGCCCCCGTCTGCTGCTGTTCCCCCACCTTCCCAGCATGAGAGACAGCTCAGGAGGAAAGTGGCCTGGGGCCCAAAAACACAGGAGGTCCAGTCCACATCTGCTAGCGGTGCCCACAGAAACTACCATCCCCCCTCTGCTCCAGTCCACATCCACTCACGGTGCCCACAGACACTCTACCGTCCCCCCTCTGCTCCAGTCCACATTCGCTAATGGTGCCCACAGAAACTCTACCATCCCCCCTCTGCTCCAGTCCACATCCACTCACGGTGTCCACAGACACTCTACTGTCCCCCCTCTGCTCCAGTCCACATCCACTCACGGTGTCCACAGACACTCTACCGTCCCCCCTCTGCTCCAGTCCACATCCACTCACGGTGTCCACAGACACTCTACCGTCCCCCCCCTGCTCTGGCTCTTTTCATCTATTCTTACAGCTAAACGACACACTGTACCTTCAGGTGGCAGCTTGGACAACTGGTGGTTGAGCGTGAGGCATGATGGGGAATTTAACTGATGCGGATTATTTGCTTTCAATGAGAAACTTCAACAGGTCTAACTGCCTCCCACAGATGGGGTTGTAGTACATCTCACTGGATTTACCTGAAATGCCCTCCATCTGAAACAGTCCACTGAAATGGACCACTGACATCATAACCAAAACCGTCAACTTGCACTGGAGGCAGTGTAGATCGTTATAGCAGCAATAACGTGGCACGCCAGCACAGGGGCCAGAAATATGCTCACATCCCATAATACTGTTGGCCCACAGGACAGGCGCTGACTCGAGCAAAAAGGTTCCCAGAGAACCCATGGGGGTAAGTAGCTGGGAAAAAGTAAAGCTGTCATTGCCTGCTGTCCTCATTCACTGGAGGCCACCGCGGGACTGCTGGCGAGTGACGATGCGGAAACGCGTCATGGTGGGATGCCCACAGAGTGCAGTGCAGTCTAAAGCCGTCGGGGTATTTACAGCCTCTGGCAGACCCCCTGCCCCCTGAAGGCACTGGCCCTCGCACCCAGACACGACGGCTAGCTCACTAACCTGTCCTGTCTCTGCCATTCTTGGCATCCTGGGTTAACTCTGCATCTGAGAAACCAGCAGGCGGGGTGGGAGAGAAACACAGCAAAGAAATCATTAAAAATTACAGCACAATCATTTCATACTATAAAAATATGGTCTACATTTGTTTTTGATTATTCCTATTAAAATTATATGAGAGGCCCTTCAAATAAAGAACAAGAAGGAATAATAATCCTTGTCAGGTCATTTTGTTTTTTTTTTGGCTGTTCTCAGAACTGAAGGGCTGGTTCACAGGTAAACAGGAAATGGCCCCTCAAACCACTTCCTGTCTGTCTTGTGTGGCACAGATGCGACCAAGGTTACAGATGATCTAGGCCCTTTGCTTCCCCCCATGCAGCAAAAGCAAAAACCTTGATTGGTGGTTGCATGTGTTTCCCATAGCGGTTTCGGCGGTAACGCACTTTCTGACAGGCTCTAGTAAAAGAGTATGGGCGTCAAATACATCATCATCTTTGAATATTAGGGGTCTAAGGCTGTGTGGTTTAACTGACACTAATAAACTATCAAAAGTCCTGCTAAACTAACAGGAACAAGTAATGCAGTACTAGTTTTCAAAACCCATCCTATTTTGGACTATTTTATTTGAGTGTTATCTCATCCCAATACTCTTCTTTTGGGAAGATAGAAACCAATTTTTTCCCCCTTAATCCTATCAATACAGCCGAACGTTTGTGGATGAGCCCACGTGGTTTTGAGGAAACAGTCCCTGGCCGGCTTGTATGTGTTCTATGTACAGGATATTACGTGTGATGGCTTTCTCCCAGTTTAATGCACATCATCAACAGAGACTTTTGTTCTATTCACAGACAATTAGCTGTATTTCTCTCGAATGCCACGTCTGAGTCTTTTTTCAGAAAAATAATCATTGTGAGTTCTCCACTCACCTTCTTCCAATGAAATGCTAATTTGTTTTCCAGAACCTCACATTCTTGATTGTGGTCACCAGTCTGTACTATGTTGAGATTCCTGGCCCTTATCAGCAGTGATCCAGCGATATAAATCCACCTTTATATGCTTTATCCTGTGTCACAGTGGCATCTCATCCAGGCCTTTCCTTTCTGATGCTGACTTCAAATCATGGTAGTGGATGCATACCCAGATGGACAGGAAAGGGTAAAGCAGATAGCATCAGATAGATCAGAAGCCCCAACAAACTTCTCTTCCATTGTGCACCCAGTGGCCCAGGAAGGTCTGAATCTAGGAACGTGGCTATGGGATTATACCTGCAGAAGACCCTTGGGGGATGGGGGGAAGGGGGGTGGTTTGAAGCAGAAACTCTAGGATTTCTCTGGGTGTGTAAAGACCAGGGAGGACTTGCCACCTTGGTTGAACATTTTAATTAATCCTGAAGATCCTGTCTGGGAGGGTGCTGCTTGGGTTTCTTAGACCAGAGGCAAATATGCTTCCCATGTGACCCTTCAAAACAACAAGGACGTCCATCTCTTGGGTGGTCCTCCATCCCACAGACAGGGCACCTTTGTCTGCTTTGTGTGTGCACATGCGCATGGCCTGCTGGAAAAGCCTTTCTCCTCAATATCCTTGCTTTGTACTTTAAAAGAGAAAAAGGTTGTTGGTGTCTTTCGGCTTTTGTCACGAGCCATCTCTTTTCCATTCATTTTGCCCTTAGCAAGTCGCTGTTACAAGACAGGACCATAATCTTGAACAGATTATGCTGGCAGTGATAGACCATGGGGCTCACATTCCTCATGTTTCTATAAATACTAATCTGTTTCCTCTGTCCCCCCCCTCCATCTGCAATCCTCATCAACGGTGGAAACTCTGTCTGCTTTGGATGTGACTCCCTCTGTACCCCAGACTCAGAGAATGGGGGGTGGCGGAGTGCCAGATGAGGCGAGAGGGAGACGTTTTGGGAGCAGGGGTGCACATTTCACCTGTACCTTGCGTGGTTTTCTTCTTGCGATGTTAGCAGTTTTGTAAGACGCAGGTACACAGTGAACAAACTCTTCCGAAAGCAAACAAAAGACAGTCTTAGGGCTTATTCCACCAGCTTAGTTTTTTTTTCTTTTTTCATTTTTGCATCAAGCTTTAGAGATACATTCCTTACATACACCTGACATCTGAGTCCCTTCAGTCCCATTCATTGATGTATAGAAGATTTCCTGTGAAAGCATGGACTCTAGTTTGAAGGTCCTTCTTGTGGTTGTGATGGGCTTTGCAACCAGCAGAGTACTAGCCAGTACATCTATCAAAAAGACCAAAATTATACTACAGGATTAACTATCACTGCTAACCTGTTAAACTTTAAACCATTGTGACAGTTTTACTTGATCCAGACTGACCATGGCTTTTCAGAATGCTCATAGTTGTTTGTGTGTGTGTGTGTGTGTATGTGTGGATTAGGTTTATATTACATTGTGGGGACCAAATGTCCCCCACAATGTAATAAAAACCTGTTTTTTGGATGTTGTGGAGACCATTTTTCCGTCAACTCTTGTATTTTGTTTGGTTACTTATAGTTAAGGTTAGGGCTGGGTAGGGGTTAAGGTCCTCATATTGGTATTAGGATTATGCCCAAAGAAATGAATGAACGGTCCCCACAGAGATATGTATACAAACATCGGTATCCGTGTGTGTGTGTGTGTGTGTGTGTGTTTGCACATGTGTCTGCATGTGGCACCACCTACGACTGGGCAGCATGAATTTGGCCACTGCTGCTCCTACTCAGACTTTCCAATGGTGCCATCCTGGATCAGCCATGGCGCCACCCGATGGCATCGCATCCATGCTGCATGTGCCGGACATGGATGGGTTGTGGAGTATGGTTTTCATACGGAGTATGGTTTTCATACGGAGTATGGTTTTCTTTGGCTGGTTTTCTGTTTCCATTTATAATGAAACAATAATAAAGACAGCAACTGGAGACCAAACAGAAGCTATAAATACTGCATGAATGAAAGTTTTCTTTAACTAAATCTGGCAGTGGAAAAAAAATTGAGCTGATTGCTAATGGCTGAAAATGTAAATAGTTTCCCAGTCGTGTTCAGGTCAGTCTCCGCAGAAGTGGCCGAAGGAAGAGGCACTTTTCTGTATCATCGTCTCCAAGGATACGGTCCTCTGATTGCACTGGAACCCGATCTCACAGCCCATCCATTTCTTTACATTTATTTACTGTTTATCTCTGCATTGTTTAGTAAAACACTTAGGAATTAAAGTAACTAATAAAACCCAATTGCACAACTGCAACTTCATTTAACATCTGGCTGAGTAGGCTATACTTTTGCTTCCCACCTCCAGGGTTGGGGGTTCGAAACTTAACATTACATTTCATCTGGGTTCTCTGCTTTCCTCCTGTGACCTGGCATCCTGTCTAACATATACATCTGCTGTGTTTCCTGGGATAGGCTCCAGGCCCCCTCTGGACAAGTGATCGGGAGATAACAGATTCTCGGAACATCTTACCTACCATCTTTCATAACTGTCTACCTGGTGCTGGGTCATAGTGAACTTTGTGTCCATCTGGGATGAGGGCAAACCCCTCAGTGCTCTAAGCAGAACCAGTGGCTTTTGCATGCGGAGGTTCCTGTCAAGCTGGAGAGCACAGGTCCATGGTAATTGGCCTGTGGGCTGCCGTTGAAGTTCTGGCCCTTGTAAACAGATCCAGAGAGTCACAGGGGTCACCACCGGGCAGACGGGCTGCTGAGGTGGCAGGCGGAGCAGGGAAGGTTATGTCTGGTGTCATGGAGGACGGGGGGGTAGAGAAGGTTGAGGAGTTGATATTATGAGTTATTGAATTTTCCCCTCAGTACACACCCCACACTACTCCCCCCCCCCCTTGAAGCCCCTTTACAATGTTCCGTCCGTTGCCATTTTCCTCCTCAGTCAACCTCTCACCACCGGTGGCTACGAGGGAGGGGGGGCTCGCAGAGGCAAGGGTGGAGATCATTATTTTTTGGACGTTTTCAGTTTTTTCCTTTTTATGGTAATTCTTTCAGGGGGAGAAGAATGATTGAGGGGGCTTTAAAACAAGATTTCCATTAGTTTCTTATTAAGTCGTTACAGAAGAAAGTCTTTCCTAGAAACATTACTTATAAAAAAGGCTGAGGACGGTGAGCCAAACAGCTCCACTTTATAAGTTAATTGGCCCAGAGGGAAAGAGTAAATGTGAACTTTGGGCTTCATTTAAATCCCGATGTATTGGTTAGTAAGGCACAGATGTGTCTACTTAAACAGGTCAGCCCGGCTTGGGTAACTGCGCTAAATAAATAGTACAATAGTAAATAAACAATCTATAAGACAGCCATACCATACATATATTTTTGCCTATACTGTACGAACCACTTTTATGCACTTTAATTGTGTTTAAATTTATACGTTAGGAATATCAGATGAAAACATTCAAATTTGCCATCACAACCAATTGATATTAATTTGACGGCGTTCTGATGCCCAGCAGCAACTGACCCAGTTCAGCTGTGTGGTTAATGTGTCACGGTGTGTCAAACCCGCTCTTCGACGCTGCCAGTCAAAACAGTCCTGTAAAACCAGCCTGTAAAATGTAGGTCATGTGACCTTCACTGCTGACTGCTGCTGTAAGGTTACCCAATCGTGGAAATGGGCTCCACACATTTCTATAGTAAATCATTCCTCTACGTCATTTTATTTTAATCACCTACATAACATTATGCTGATTGCTCCTCATGCAACAATAGTTACAAGGTCAGACTGACATGGCGTCGCTGTGTTTCTGAACGAATCGAAGACCCCAGGGGATTTGCAGAAGCTCGGTCTGTGATGTTTCACCGCATACTTTGGAGAAGGCACTAGGCTATGCGGTGTCTATTTCCACTCTGTCGCAGCTGAATCAGAAGCAGTCTTCCCAAGCTTATTTTTCAGACAGTTATGAGTTTGTGTTTGTGTATTTTTATTTGCTTTCCAGATACTTTGTTCTTTTTTTTATACAACTATTTTTTTTGTTTGTTTTTTGCCAGATTCGCTAGAGGATTCAACAACAGTGATGCAGCAGGATTTGTATTGTAAATCGGTCCAACCCAGTTCAGCCACACCGTGGTGACCTCATAAACAACACTAGTTGACCCCAGGAGCTCCGAATTACTATCTAATGAATACATGAGGTCATCGTAATGGAAAATGAGGTGCTTTTATCATGTTTGGGAAAATAACTTTGTAAAACGGTGAGCTTACAGTCATTAGTAAATAACACTGTCCAGTGTGAATTATCAAGCCCTCTGCCTCTGTGTTACACCCCTACCTCTGTTTGGAGAGAGTGCAACCAATTTTCCTTGAACACTGCCCCACCCCAGCGGCTGGGAATCCTCTCGGCCCGTCGTGAAGGTACAGCGGGATGGAGCTTTATGTAGATGAGGCCTTCTGACGTCACACTAGCGTGCGAGTGCAGCTCTGCCGCGGAAACTCCGGCCCCGGGCTCCCATTTCTCACTCTTCCCTGTTCCTCTATTCGATGTCATCAACCAAGCATCCCCCCCCCCCAAACACATACACAC
>JAODJW010000041.1:3095418-3107504 GCA_026777045.1 Hyperopisus bebe | reverse complement strand
TATCCCAGATAGTGTAGAGCACAAGGCTGAGGGGTCTGGAGCCTATCCCAGATAGTGTAGAGCACAAGGCTGAGGGGCCTGGAGCCTATCCCAGATAGTGTAGAGCACAAGGCTGAGGGGCCTGGAGCCTATCCCAGATAGTGTACAGCACAAGGCTGAGGGGCCGCTTGACAATTTGCTGCAGTAATTCAAGTACCTTGTTCACAGCTAGGATCTAAACCAACATCATTCAGGTCATACGCCCAAAATGCTAACTGCTTAGGCTAATATGGTAGCATCACTAAGAAGACAGGAAAGAACCTCACCATGGAGAGGGTAGAGATAGTACTCCCCCTAAACTCACCAGCCATTTGATCTTAAAGGAGAAGAGTGTGCTGAACACGAAGATAACCCAGATTACAGGACACACGACCAGACCCAGCCAGAAGATCCGAGCCTCGGAATCCGAAGAGGCCTTCTTATCCTGAGATGGAGGACATTTCTACAGGTTGGTATCTCAAACTGGTCGTTAGGTTAATATGAGGAAATCCAGAAACACCGGCATGTTGGCACTGCAGACTTTAGCAAGCTTTTATTGTCACGTGGCTACAGTTGTTCCATCAAGAAGGATAAAATAAGTCCAAGAAAACAAATGAAAGTGAGGCTGGTACAGAGGCTCATTGGGATGCAGCATCCAAACGCAGACTGGGAGGGTGGTGACATACCTTCCTGGACTCAAATACCCAGTGGCTCTTTCCATCGTCATCCACCTGGTTCCACCACCTGAGACCCACCAACAGGCGGCCAGTGACGTTCTGAGGGAATCCAGAACCAAGCAGATGTTAATGTCACATGACTACGTGGTGGGAAATCATGTATTTTTAATCTTGTTATTTGCGATTAGTCGTTACAGTACTGTCACATGCCCCCTGCCTTTCTCCCTCATAACCGTGCAGTGTTCTCCACGCCATGTCACCTACAACATGGACTGATAGGCTGTTTTTCATATGGCGCTACCAGGTTTGTTAGGTCTAAGCAAGGACAGTTTTCACGAAAAACACTAGTATGCGTGTCCTTGGCATTAGAGGCTAAGAACATCAAATCTTTGTTGAAAGCCCCAGACAGGTTTAGAAACTAATCCAAGAATCACATATCCAAGAGTGCTCATCTTTCTCTTTTCTTTTGTTTCATACTTCCATTATTTTTTCTAGTATGCATCAAAGTAAATCACTACAGAACAACAGGCTCCGGAGTTAATCATTTTCAGCAAAATCCACATGGCATCAGAGCCCAAAGTGTCACAACAAACACCAGGGTGGATAAGAGATTTTCCGCTGTTTCGAATTTTCAGGTGGAAGTTGGATACAGATGCTTATGGTTTAATCACAATGTGTATGTCAGACAACTATGTATCTTCAAAGTTCTAATTACTTAGACACCCACCTTGACGGTCCAAAAGTCGCAGGACAGCAGCAGGATGATGGTGACCATGCAGGCGATGAAACTGCTGCTCAAAATCTCACAGAGCAGGTAGACGAGGATGGCGCTGACGCGGAAGAAAAGGTGGAAGAAGCTGGCCATGGGGTGCCTGGGGGCAGAGCGGCAGACTGGGGATCAGGAACACCAACCACTGTCCCACTAAGTCCCCTCTGACTGACTGCATTCGTGACCCTGCATTTCCTACACTGGCCACAGCACATCCAAATGAATTTGACACCATTACCGGTTAATTATATGAATTTCAAGGAGAATTAGCTCATGCTGAATAATACTTTGGAGCAGATGGGGTCCAACTCACTTGATTTTCGATTTGCGTGACCTTCCAGGAACATCTTCTTCTGCATCAAAGAGCGACACATCCTCTTCACTCATGTTCTGTCAAAAATAGGCAACAACTGTAAAAATCACTGAAGTGTTAAAGGTATATATCATCCTCATCAATTTATTATAACAGGAAAGGGTATTTAATAAAATATATTAACAGTATGGGGCCCAACAGCCGGTAGCCAAGGCAACTGTAACAGTGTTCTTCATCAGTTCCAAAGTCAGGGTAGAATGAGGCAGGAAGGCAGACAGCTGCAGTGGACACTGTAGGAGTAATGCCTCAGACATGGATCCTGGATCTTTAAGATGCAGACGCCCCATCAGGACTACTAAAACGATCAATCGCTGGAGTGAAGCCCACAGTTTGACATGCCTAGACTTCACTTCACTTCAACAAACAGACCGAGGCAAATTTGTTTCAGTAAAAAAAAAAAAATAAAGTTCATGAAAAAAAAAAATCACTCAGCAGGCAAATGAGAAACAGCTAATGACTTAAACCACGTAAGAGTGTGGTGACCTTAATACCTTGACCATGATTAAGGTATATTCTGCCCTTGTAATGAGTTTAGTACCTAAATGGTTCACATTTTAACGATATTGAAATTCTTTACATAGATAAGAAGAAAATTATAAACACGGCAAGTTAGTATCTAAATTGGAAACTGTTCTGCAAGTAACAAACTTAAAAAAACTGGAGTGACGAGTTAAAAAAAATTCAACCAGCCGTCACACTTTGCAACACTGATTTTCTTGCTGTCACTAGTCAACAATGATACTGTACCTAAAACTTAAATACGTGTATTTAAACCACACTACACGTTATTTCTCTCCGAAACAAAAAGTGCGCCGTATGTCTGTTTAAAATAATACACAGCTAGTCACTAACTTACTTGTCTCATCATGCTGAATTCAGCCTTACACTTCCTGGTAACGTGTCCCCAACCAAACAAAGCGTGTCCTTCTCGCGCCTGAAAGACCCAAAGGCAGCGATCCTGTATTTACTTATCGACCGGGAATTAATCAACACACATCCCAGAAAATGTACAGTTGACGAAGCAATTAACGCGATACAGTTGCGCCAAAACTTAAGAAAGGACCCCAACGAAAGACGCGCGGTCGGCAGCCATGTTTGTTGTGGCAGTGTGTGCCGGAAAAGGGTTCCATGCGTTACATAAGGCAGCAATCAGCTTTTATATTCGAGATTTAATGTTGATTTCATACTGTTGATGTTTCTGGGCAGTTTACACTGAAAGTGCAGAACACTTTCTTTATTCTTATAGCTTTACAATCAACTAGCTTTAATTAAAAACAGAATTAACGTGAAATAAAATGCAATATATTAATTATCATGTCAAATATTTTTGCAGGAACTCAGCCACGAAGTGGCAGACCATGTAAAGTAACAGGATAGGCTCACCAAGTGCTGAAGTGCATAGTGCAAGTCTCCAAAACTCAGTTGACTCTGTAACTACAGAGTTTCAAACTTCCTCTGGCATTAACCCCAGCACAAAATATGTGCGCAGGGAGCTTTATAGAATGGGCTTCCATGGCTGAGCAGCTGCATGCAAGCCTCACATCACCAAGCGCAGTGCCAAGTGTCGGATGGAGTATAGTGTAAAGCATGCTGCCACTGGACCCTGGAGCAGTGGAACCATGTTCTGTGGAGTGACGAATCGTGCTTCTTTGTGTGGCAGTCTGATGGATGAGTCTGGGTTTGGCAGATGCTTGACTGCATTGTGCCAACTGTAAAGCTTGGTGGAGGAGGGATAATGGTATGGTGTTGTTTTACAGGGGTTGGGCTAGGCCACTTAGCTCCAGTGAAGGGAACTCTTAATGCTTAAGCATACCAGGACATTATGGGCAATTCTATGCTTCCATCTTTGTGGGAACAGTTTGGGGCCCTAAGAACTTCTTTTAGCCCAGTGCACAAGAAAGGTCCATAAAGACATGGTACTGGGGGTTTGGTGTGGAAGAATTTAACTGGACCCACAAAGCCCTGACCTCAACCAGAACTAGAATGGAGATTGTGAGCCAGGTCTTCATGCCCAATATCAGCGCCTGACCTCATAAAAGCTCTTTTGAATGAATGAGCGAAATTCCCACAGACACACTCAAAAATCTTGTGGAAAGCCTTCCCAGAAGACTGGCAGCTGTTATATAGCAAAAAGGGAGGGCCAGCTCCATATTGATTTAGAATGGGATGCCATAAAAGGTCCTGTGGGTGTAATGGCCAGGTGTCCCAGTACTTTTGTCCATATTGTGTATGTCCAAGGATATTTTACATTACAATATGTGTGGAAATACTTTATTTCACATATTTATTTCACATTTTAAGTAACATCTGTGGCTGTAATTTTCAATATTTAAATATCCTCAGTTTTAAATAATTGTTTTAATTAAACCCTGTCTTAAATATCATTGTTATATTTGTTTTAAGTGGTTCTAAGCTCGTTCCCTGCGGAGAGCCACACTTTACAATTGTTCTTGTTTTCCTTTGTTTTTACTGACACTGAATTGTGGTACCAAATCCTCCCAGGTCTCACTGAATCTTCATTTACTTATAATTGTACAGAACTGTGCGGACTTGCTGTGAAATGTAAAATGTGAAATTTATAAGAGTAATAAATGCAGTGCCGTCTTTAAAAATATTGCTGAACTGATTTTAATAATAATGATACAGCAAATTGTTTTTACCCATAAATATTTATTAAAAATAAAAGTGATTTATGAGTCGGGGAGAAAGAATCATACAGAACTCAGGTGTGACAGTGTCAGTGACCACAAGTTGATGCTGAGTTTTCGTACAGGTCAGGTAAACAAGCTAATATAATACTCACTGCTTCTTTGTGTTTTGAAAGGCATTTGGGGCTTCCTGAGGAAAACCGGCTGAACAGGTCCTCAGCACTTCCCCTGTGCGTGGCCCCTGCCACCTGCCTGCTCTCCATCATTATGCAAGGTGACGCATGCCTTTTGTTTCCAGCGGTTAGTCATGCCACAATCTCATCTGCATCAGGTGACCCAGCGAGAAGCAGGTGCTCTGAAATGGCTAAAGCACAGCTGCCTGATGGGCACAGGAGCTGCGTTCTTTTTAGTGTTGAAAAGTAAAAGGACTCGTTCAGAAATTTGTTAATAATGTTATATTTCATCTGCTAGGGTTGATGTTATCTAAGAAACCAGAAATCATTTGGATGCAATAAACCGCCAGGAAGTGATGCTTCCATTGATGCGTGTGTGTTTCTGCTGGACCATTACGATCTGGTTCCTCATTAATCTAAAGCAGCGCCTCAAATTCTGCTGACGCTCACTAACCAAACGGTTGAGGCCTTAACTTTGTTGCATTGCACTGGGGCCGTCGGTGATGGCGGCCACGGCGGTGGCATCAGGAGGTGTGGAGGGGGCCAAGGAACCCCCCTCAGATGGGGTGTCATCAGGCCCAATGAGCATCACCGAGTTGTCCTTCTTGGGGAGCCAGACGGCAGCGTGCAGGGGTTCCAGGAACTCGGCGCAGTATTCGTGAAGGAGGGTCATAGTGTGGGCCACACCAAAGAAGGCCAGCCAGGATCGTCTGTAGTCCACGTAGATGCCGATACGCGTGAACCCGTCCGCCTTCAGGGGCGTCTCGGCGTCACCGTGCCAGGCAGAGAAGCCACGCTTCCCGCACTGCAGGCACCAGGAGAAGTTATTACCCATGATGCAGCTGTTGGTGCCTTCGCCCTTCCGGTCGATGCTCTTGTAGGTGAGGCCCACATGCACCCCATCTCCGATCACCTCCACCTCAAAGTAGTGTTGGCCCAGGTAGAAACTCTCCACCGCCAGCACCTGCCTCCAGTGCTCGAAGCGCTGTGTCGTGTCTGGGTAGTCGTGCTGCCATGGGGTGGTGTTGGTCACCTTCCTGTTCTCCTTGGTCAGCCGCAGGAACTTGTGGACGGTGTCAGCATCGAAGCTCAGCGGGGTGCAATCTGGAAGGGTGTCAGGCACAGCCGTGAGGAGCTTGTGGACGGTGAGAATAAAAACATCTCATTGTCCTTCAACTGCACCTCATCTTCAATTAAAGTCGTGCAGCTATTTCCAGCAAAGCTAGTAGCTGAGCTGTATTGGGTACAGATTACGACATTGTCAGATTACGACATTGCCACAGCATCACTGGAATTAGGCTGCTAAACTCTCAGTGGAGAGACCAGGACTCTGGGCTTGGTTAACTTTGTTGGTTTTTGGTTTGAGACTGATGAAGTACAGTATCTCCTTAGACAAGACTTTAGAAAGTTGATCAAGAAAGTTGATCTTGAGATCAAAAGGATGTTAAAGGATATATATATACACAATTATATATATATAAGTACATAAAAGGTCACCCTGAATAAGTAACATTTCAAAGGAATAAGATCAGGCTTACACTTCAGAAAGTCATTTCGGGTCTTCGGATTGACGTGAATCAGAGCAGTCAGTGCATGAACCATCGTCTTTATCCTAATTTTATCTGAACAGAAGAATGTGAAAATTTCAATCATGTGATACTATCACTGATCCCACACATGATTATCATTTATCAGTTGAGTACATGTTCCTGTGAGATTACACATTTCACAATTTCATGTCACAACAAGCTGAGATCCAGAATGATTTGTTTGGTCACAGCACACCTGGTTAACTCTGTGAGCCTATGTGTGTCTGTGGCATGTATGTGTGTACACGTTTGTGCTTGTGCCCTTTCGGTGACATGGCAACAAGCTAAGGAGTAACAAAAATCCACACTCCACCCTGCTAACCCCGACATGTGAAAACATGATGGGCCCTACACAAATCGAACTGAAGTAAAGCCTAACTTGAACCATATTCAGTGTTCGTTTTAATTAGCACTTACTGTATGGGCAGAGATGGGTAGTTCAGATCCAGAAAGTGAAAGTCCAGACCAGGATTTTGTTTCAACCAATCCGTTGAGCATAAAGAGTCACAGTCACAGAGTACTCAAATGGTTCATTGAAACAAAATCTTGGTCTGGACTTTCACTCTCTGGACCTGAACTACCCATCTTTGCTTGTGGGTGACCTCTGACCCCTTCGCCAGTCCCATGGCTCACCGGTCTTGTCCGATGCCTTCAGCTTCTCCCTGTAGATGGACGGCAGGCGCTCGCTCAGTTCCGCGGTCGCCTCGACGACGATGCGACTGAAGCAGGTCATGCGATCTGCCAGGCTGATGTACACGCTGGGCAGGGAGAAATCCAGAGACTCCTGCTTCCACTGCGAGTATTCCTGCCGACAAAATGCACCGTATACACATCGTTAGTAAAGCTCGGCCACAGTTAGCAGGGACTCTTACTCTCACAGGGAGCACCTCTTGTCATGTCTCAGGGCTGATCACAAAGCCTCCTACACAAGCACAGACTGGATGTTTGGCTAAAGCACTATGAATAAAATGACCATCTAGAAGCTGAGAAGATGTAAATAAACCAAAAGCTAAAGACCTTCTGTAGTGGTCATTTCCTAGGGAGATGTAAGCACAAGGTGTCACATCCCTGATGTGGAGTTTTTACATTCTTTATACGGCGTCAGGATGGACTGGAGATAATGTTGGTATTATTAGGATCTTTGGTTGAGCAGGAGGCTGCAGTTCTTAGGCTAACCAGTTTATAGTTAATCAGGTGTTAAAGTAAACCCAGGAAGTTGACACATAAGCTCTAACACTATTGTTTGTAAGTTACGTAGCCTGCTCTTAGTCTCGTTTGGTTGATTTGTGGTTTTGATTAAAGGTTGCAAGATCCAGTGAAGGACATACAGCCTGTTTTCCTTGGTGGTACCTGCAGGAAGTCGATGTCATTACTCTGCCTGGAGAGCTTATCCATGTGTGCCTGCGTCTTCCTCAGCTCCCTGCATTTGTGCTCGAGGTGCGTCCGGATGCCGTCGGCCTGCTTGAAGGCCTGCCTGGCTTCACCCTCCAGGATCTCCGTCACCTCCTTCTGGGCCTTCTCGACCACGGCCTGGAGCCTGCTGAACTGCTGCCTGATCATGCCGTGCACCTCAGCCACAGAGGCCTTGGAAGACGGGAACACGAAAGAGTGACGGGTGAATACAACCACTGTGGCAGACTGATAGCAGCACTGAATAAAATGGACGTCACACTATATGTGAAAGACCTAATGAATACTAACAAGATGGTGTCTCTAATGAGCCAAGAAATGTACACACCCTCTCCTCCTTTAGTGGCCGAGTGACCAGGTCGTTCAGCGAAATGGTCACTAAGTGACAATCACGGTAGCCTAGGCGTGAGCACAACTGTGCGTACAACTTTCCTCCAGCCAACCAATTTCTTTAATCCTTCATGAATTGGATGTTTTTAACAGTTTTGACCTTTTGTACATTCTACTTCAAAGATGGCTCTCACTCCAGCGTGCGTTACTGTCAGGCATGCTAACTTTGGTCATAAATGCACGCATTAATCAGGAAGTGAATTGCGCTAGTCGTTAATTGAGGAACGTTCGCATTATGAGTAAGGCTGGGGGAAGCAGAGTGTCACACGTGTCGGGTTCACGACTCCTCAGGGCGGGATCTAGGCAGCTGCTTGGGGCCCGATCAGCACAAGGGGGCCAGACAAAACCTCTGGTCGATGACATCATCCAGGGGCCCCACCCACCCGGAGAGGTAGCGTTTCCCTAGCAGCGTAAAACATCCTAGGAGTGGCTTGGGGGGTTTCAGTGATCAAAAGCGGGAATGCAGTAAATCAACATGGAATTACTCACACACTATAGAGTCTAGCTGCTCAGTCAACAGACAGCTTTTACGTTTTCCAGGTGCTTTTATTCAAAGCGACATATAGGGTCAAACAGTCCCAGGAGCATGGAGGTTAAAGGCCTTGCTCAAAGGTCCAACTCTGAAACCACTCCCGGGATATGAACGCGCAACCTTCCGATCACAAGAACAGCGTTGGAACCCACTGAGCCATGTACCCCCTCCATAATGTTACGGCCTTTGCAACAGCAGACAGACAGCCAGTTGGGGATTATAATATGACAGCCTTCTGAAGGATAATGTTTTACAAAATGCTCCACAGGTATCTACCTGACACTGTGGGTGTATCTAATAAGCGGCTTCTCAGAGTGGAATTCGCACGGTTCACGTAGAGTGCAAACACTGGAGATAATCCGGACAAAGGTGGACCGATTTTATCACGTCTCCTTGATTTGTTTGGAGGTTGCAGTTCTAGTTGTGATTAGCCAAGTGACCGATAAGGTGGCTACTGAGAAGAAGGACAAAGTGACCAGCGAGGCGCAGAGCAGCTGGGGGTGGGTGTGAGAGGAGCGAGGACGGGGTGAGGAGGAAGAGGAGGAGGAGCACCTCGATGGAGGCGGTGTTGCTGTGCAGCTTCTGGATGGCGTTGTCCGCGGCTGTCACACTTCTCAGCATCTCCATCCGCTTGTGTTCCAGCTCCTTCTGCATGTGAGGACATGGGGAAGCAGGCAGACACACAGCTGGTAAAAAACAATGGTTACTGATTTACTTATTGCCAGGTAGCTGAATGAAGATTTGATGGCGCATGCTTCAGTAGAACAACCTACCAAAGTACAATACGTTGTGTCCAGCCCCCCTGTTTCATACTCTCCTGTATTTTTGCACTTAAAGTCCCATGAAAACCCTCCCCTGTCACTGGTAATGTTGCACTGAATTCCTGGGGGGTGCAATTTTGTGCCACTGTATACAGTACCTGTATAAGGATGGTATGACAACTTGACTTGAGTTGTGTTGATATATTTTTGAAAAATTGGTCAGATTTTCCCAGAATGCTGAGATTTTGATGTAGGCTACAAAACAAATATTTCTGAGGATAAATCAGTTCTTTGTCGGGCCGTTCTGGATTTAATCATTCTTTCAGGATTGTTTGCACTGTCTTTGTTCTGCTGAGGTCAGACGGGGAGCAGAAAGACCTTTTGTGGGAAACTGCAGTAGCCACACGATATTCATGCCTTTGGGGCATGTCCATTACCATGCAATCGCCTTGTTCCCAGCTCTCAGGAGGCTTAGCTTGCCATTCGGGCAACAGACACGCACTGTGATGTCATAATGGTCAGGAGCGCGTATGAGAACTGTGGGCACGTCATTCCTGACTGGTGTGGAAAGCTGGTTTTGACTCTCAGTTCTGTTTTTATTCAGGGTCACCGACTGTCATGTATCCGGCGTGACACTCACACTTTCAGACTCTCACACTCACACAAGATTCACAAGAAATCTTACGGCAAATGTATATTATTCCATTATGAACCTAAAATTAGCTACATCAAAAGCGTTGGGTAGTTTGCAAATCCTACAGGCTATTTACAAGGTAATAAAACTGTTACATACATGTAATTGCGTGTGCAGACTTGTCTCAAGCTGAAAATCTCATACCAGCCAGCTGACCAGAGTTGGCAACCGTGTTTATTATGTCATCCCAAGTAAACATTTCCAGACTGACAATTAACACAGGAATTTGAAATGATTAAGGCTGTAGATCTACGAGAGATTAAGGGTTCGATTAGCAGGTTTTCTGTGTTGTGTTGTTGATTCTGAGCCAGACGCCAGTGTAAAGTCACGCCTCAGGTGTCCTAACGGGAAGACTAGCGTGAAAGGCTCAGCTACTCTGGCCCGTTAAATGACCTGTTTCAGCGTCAACAGAGACACTGTGGGGGGGAGGGGGATGCACCATGGTTGGAAAGCATTTGAATATATATTTTACCCCCAGCTCTGACTTCCATCTTCCTTCATTCACAGGCCCTGAACATAGTACAAAGGGACATGAATCAGGGGACAGGTGGGTGAATTAGCTGCCGCTGTCACTCTCGCTGTTTCTGAGTCACCATGCAGCCAAGCCCAGACAGGTCCTGAGTCATGGGTGTAGAGCAACAGAAGCACAGCCAGCATCACATTTAGCAGGGCTGCCGAATCTCACGCATCTGGTATGACTCGCGCTACCAGATTGTCACGCTCACACAAGTAATATTACAGCAAATCCATATTATTTCATTATAATCCGAAAATGAGCTACATCAGAAGCTTATGGGGTAGTTTGCAAACCCTACAGACTATTTACAAGATAATAAGACTCTTAGATACATATTTGTGTGTGCATGTGTGTGCAGGCTTGTCTCAAATTGAAAATCTCACTCCAGCCAGCTGACCGAAGTTGGCAGCCCTGGTTTAGACATTGTCAGTCTTCAATAATTAATCAATTACAAATGGAAATAACTGGTTATATGTTGTTGTATTTTGTTTTCCATGTGTCCCAACCACAAAAATTTTGTTTAAAAATAAATGTAGAACTGTCTGAAGAATAGACGTTAATCTCACTATAGAGTGATAACAAATAAGCTCAAAGCTCCGATTTTAACTCACGTATAAATAGCATTTTCCTTTAGCAATGTGCTTTTTAATTAAGAGAGAGGGGTGTTCCTACATCAGTTCAACAGAGCACTGAATGCTGACACAAGTTCCCATAGTTCCCAGAGCACTGAATGCTAACACGAGTTCCCATGGTTCCCAGAGCACTGAATGCAAACAGAAGTTCCCGTAGTTCCCAGAGCACTGAATACAAACACGAGTTCCCATAGTTCCCAGAGCACTGAATGCTAACACGAGTCCCCATAGTTCCCAGAGCACTGAATGCAAACAGAAGTTCCCGTAGTTCCCAGAGCACTGAATGCTAACACGAGTCCCCATGATTCCCAGAGCACTGAATGCTAACACGAGTCCTCATAGTTCCCGGAGCACTGAATGCTAACACGAGTCCCCGTAGTTCCCAGAGCACTCAATGCTAACACGAGTTCCCGTAGTTCCCAGAGCACTGAATGCTAACAAGAGTTCCCATAGTTCCCAGAGCACTCAATGCTAACACGAGTCCCCGTAGTTCCCAGAGCACTGAATGCTAACACGAGTCCCCATAGTTCCCAGAGCACTGAATGCAAACAGAAGTTCCCGTAGTTCCCAGAGCACTGAATGCTAACACGAGTCACCATGATTCCCAGAGTACTGAATGCTAACACGAGTCCCCGTAGTTCCCAGAGCACTGAATTCTAACACGAGTTCCTGTAGTTCCCAGAGCACTGAATGCTAACACGAGTTCCCGTAGTTCCCAGAGCACTGAATTCTAACACGAGTTCCCATGGTTCCCAGAGCACTGAATGCCAACACGAGTCCCCATAGTTCCCAGAGCACTGAATGCTAACACGAGTCCCCGTAGTTTCCAGAGCACTGAATGCTAACACGAGTCCTCATAGTTCCCGGAGCACTGAATGCTAACACGAGTCCCCGTAGTTCCCA
>JAODJW010000041.1:3083438-3095318 GCA_026777045.1 Hyperopisus bebe | reverse complement strand
CCCAGAGCACTCAATGCTAACACGAGTCCCCGTAGTTCCCAGAGCACTCAATGCTAACACGAGTCCCCGTAGTTCCCAGAGCACTCAGTGCTAACACAAGTCCCCGTAGTTCCCAGAGCACTGAATGCTAACACGAGTTCCCATGGTTCCCAGAGCACTGAATGCTAACACGAGTTCCCGTAGTTCCCAGAGCACTGAATGCTAACACGAGTCCTCATAGTTCCCGGAGCACTGAATGCTAACACGAGTTCCCGTAGTTCCCAGAGCACTGAATGCTAACACGAGTCCCCGTAGTTCCCAGAGCACTGAATGCTAACACGAGTTCCCGCAGTTCCCAGAGCACTGAATGCTAACATGAGTCCCCATAGTTCCCAGAACACTAAATGCTAACATGAGTTAAATATTCGCATGGCTTGATGACAGCTAATGGTGCCCCTGTTGTTCTTCCTATTCTGTCTTGGAGAACTTCTGTGAAGGAGGTGTTAGCCCACTGTACCTCAATCAGATCCCGCGCTTGTCTGACAGGCATAATGTCATGCCCTCCGTGCCCCCCTTCGGCGCACTCCTGGCACACGCAGCATCCATCCTGGCTGCAGTATAGCCCCAGGGGCCAGCGGTGGATGTCGCAGGTGCGGACCTCCATGTCTTGCAGTGGCTCCACCAGCCGGTGACTCTGGAAGCGTGCGTTCTCCAGGTGGGGGCGCAGGTGAGCCTTGCAGTATGACACCAGGCAGGTGAGGCAGGACTTGCACGCCCGGCGGGGGCTGTCAATGCACCAGTCACACACCACGTCACCCGGGCTCAGGGCGTCCTCCGGGTCTCCAGCCTCCGTGAGGGCTCCCTCTTCACTGGCCACGTCAGGACCTTTCTCTTGGTCTTGTACTTCTTCTGATGTCCCAAGTTCTGGATCTTCTATCTCGTTATTGGTGCCCATGATCCTGGGGGGGTCTGGCCCCGCTTTGCCCCCTGTGCCATTCATCTGGATATTCACAGCCTCCAAAGGTCCGGGATTTTCTGAGACTCTGTCTGGTGAGCAGCTCTTTGCTTTGCCTTCATGAGCATTGTGACAAGACTTACCAGCAGGCTGCTGTGAAGGGACAGGCCTTGGGTCTGATGACACGTCTGGGCAAGCAGACTGGTTCTGGGGCTGCGCCGATCCAGCAGGCGAGTCTGTGTCCGTGTTGGCCATGGCTGATCTTTGGATCTCGCTTGTTCTGACCTTGCTTGCTCCTGCTCTTGTTCTCCTGGCCACCTCCTTGGCAGGTGAGCTCTGTCACACCTGTCGCGGTATCTCGTGGAGCGGAGTGGAGTACAGTAGCTTGTTATACCTTGGGAACTTCTGCTGTCATTGTTCTCATAGTTTTACTCACCCCGCCCCCCCCTGCTACCACACCTGCTCTCTTGGTCCCACCCCAAGCTCAGAGAGTCATGGCAGAATAGGAAGAGCAGAGTGGGGTAGTCTCTGTGGAAGAAGGATCCATTGCGTAAATGAGAGCCGTGCCCAAATCAAGTAGCAAACCAGGTTTCTCTTTGTTTCCTTATCAACTATTTACATTTGCAATGGGAGGGACTTGCAAGGCAGGTCTTACGCAAGCGGCAACGGCAGAGCAAGGCTTAACGGGAGACCAAAGGGGAGGATTTCCCATTCAGATGTCAAGTGAAGTCAAGTTTTCTGTATTGAATGTTTATTATTGTAACGTTCAGCAAGAAAGACAGTAGTCCAAAAGATTTCTTTATGTAAATGCTCACAGAAAGTCTTGGGACAATTGCCTAATTCTGTAACAATGTTGCAGATTTATTGGTTTCATAACACAAGTCCATTGACAAGCAATGTTTAACATATCTGTACATATCTTCCACACAGACATTTTTTTATTTATGTCATCATTTTTTTGACTGACTCATTCAGTCCTGTTCTTGCCATTTTGCTATTAATTATAATGGTAGTCATTGACTCCCAAAGGGACACTACAAATGTTTAGTGTTGCTATGTTATTACAAAGGTGTTACTCATTACGAAGCACCCAGTGATGTTTGTCAATAACTTTGTTACTCAGAACAGGTCTTTCAGAGCTATAGTTTGGGTTTCAGTTTATTACTGGGTTTCAGTTACTACTTCAAATAAATGTTTTACTTAAAACTACTAGTTGTTTCTAATGTGATATATATTATTTGTAAACAAATTAAATAATTGTTACAAAAGTTGCAATATTTTTACTAAATTAGGAAAGACTTTCTGTTAGCACTGTACAGGTGTGTCTTTAAAAGCAAATGAGCCTAAGATATATTAATTTTGACCTATGAAACGCATCAGGCCCACTGAGAGATGAGGTTAATTTCTCCAAGTTATGGTCTTTGCTGCTGCTTAATTCAGGTGCTCAATACTGACACCTGGTGAAGACTTTTAAATTCCATTTTTTATCTTAACATCTGTCTTTACAGCTGCAAGTTTCACCCAGAGGAAGTGAACTTTGTTTAATGGCCACTTGCTGAAACACATCAAGACATTGGTCTCGTTATACAAATATGAAGTGGGCTCCTCATTTTAATGTCACCTGATGATCATCAAGATGTAACTGTAAATGAGAATGTTGAAATTTTTATTACATTAATGGTGGTGTACCCCATTATGTCCATTTTTCTCCAACTTTGTCTACCTAACACAAAAATGTAACTATTCTTGTTGTCCATCCATCCATCCATCCATCCATCCATCACCTAAACAATTACTATGGTCAGGGAATGGGGCACAATGCTGGGTTACTACCAGTATGTCAGTTTTGTTGTGTTAAACAAAAGAATGCAAAACAGCTAAGTAAGGAAAATTTCCTGGACTTAAGTATCCCTACTAAATCCCTACTTATACTATTGATGTTGGATGCCATTGAATATCGCATGATAAATGATGAAAACAAACAGAATAGATTTAAATGTTTATTTAGTTTAATTACAGTTGTTTAAGATAGACAAATTAGTCTTAAAAATTTTTAGCTTGTTAACAGTGCATTAATCCAGTGGTCATCGTTGAAAATGTATTACACGAAACGATTAATTTATCTCAATTAGTATTCTTTCCGTTTATAGCTGTAGATCTAGTAAAAGTGAAACATTTCTGGGATAATTAAAGCTTTTGCATGTGACTTAGTGGTTGCGTAGTCGACATTGTTTAATGAAGTTGGAGGACATCGCCATCTTGGTTCAGCACATAGCCGTCTGCTCTGCTTGTTTCTCATGCCAAATGCTGATCTTTCAGCAAATAAAATACCAAGCGAGAAAAGAGAAGCTCTGCTGCTGGTTAAAGTGCAGATTAGTATGTGAGAGCAGCATTTCACTGTGGCCAAAGGTGCGAGTGGGATCCTAGAACGCCTTCACCCTGCCTAGATAAACCACAGCCAACACCTTACATCTTCTTCTCTTAGCGTGAAGTATTTTTCCAACAAAGACAAATGACCCTGGTCTGCAGCTTCAAGCCAAGAAGGTTCTAAACTAGAAGACCAGCAACAGGAAGATAAATCAATGTAGCAATCGCCAGTGTCACATGACTGACCCCCAAGCATAAGGAAGACAAGCCGCTGTCGATAAAATGCGGTAGCATGTATCACCCCCCTAAAGGACCCCAACGAAGAAAGTGTTTAATTGGATAGCACTGTGGACGAATCGGAGGGCTCCAGCTGTCTGCTGTTAAGAGTTCGTTTTAGTCTTTTGGATTCAGTCTGAGCTACATTCATTGCTTGTGCTATTTCTGTACCCTGGCAGGAGAGAGACCCTCTGCTCCTACTGCACACCGACCAGCTCTGTGATGGGGGGCGCAAACACCATCAGCTCCTGGTACTTGTGGAAGAACAGGTGCAGCCGTGACAGGTAGCCGTCCTCCTGATACGGCAGCTTCTTTTCCTTTAGGTATTTAGACACGATGGGTTTCACCTGATGATGATGGGGGGGGGGGGGTACACAGAACAGAGGGAATATCACACATAAGGGAGGGCAGTGCAGACCACCCAGCTTCTCTGGCTTTTCCGTATCGAAATCAATTTAAAGGGAATATACCTGCTGCTGGGTTTCACAAATAAAAAGACTTTATGTGGGTTTTGTGTGGGTGACTGATTCCCTCAGACCCCTTGCTCAGTGGTTCCTGTACGCCTTTCATTTTGTAATAGCAGGTGCCAGACTTTCTGTTCTGACCAACATTTAGTACGTATTAATCAAGACAACACCTTGGCTTGAAGCTCAGGATAATGTAAGCCTGAGATAAGTCAAACTGAACCAGCAGGAGTCATTTCTGTTAACAAAGAAGAACAAAGTAACCAAAGAACTCTCAAAGAAAGAGGCCTTCTGGAATGAGACTAAATTCCATTGCAGATCTAAATGCCTGAAACCCCATCAAAGTGACCAAATTCTACATTTCCCTCGATTCCAATAAGGAGATCCACTACTCTGAACACAGATATACAATTTTACCTTTATTATCTTTTATGCATCATCGACATGACGATACTTTTAATTATGATTTCGTTATAAAATTTACATAAATTCTACCTTTCAAATTCTAACCAAGAACATGTAGTTGCTAAACAACAGTTGCCAGCTGTATCCATAGCGATGTCATGATTAGCATTGCACTCCATGACCTGGCAGCCTCTCTGATCCTGGTTTTAACTGAATAATAAAGAATCAACACGGAGTGTAACATATTTGTAGAGAAGGACTAAAAATGGCCAGACCAACTCCTGAAACTAACAAGGAATGGTGGGGGATTGATTTTCAAAAGTTGCCTGGTAAGACCATCCTAGCAGGCCGAGTTGCCTCTCACATGCTTGCTTTTCAGCGGCAAGTTCAAAGTAGCATCTAAGCAGTTGAATAATCAAGGTTTAAAAAGATGCTGACATAAGGCTCTTGCTGCTGCAGTGAGATGTGGATGTGCGTTTGGCTGACAGTGGCTCAGTGAGCTTAACTGTTACCTCTCTGCTACCCAGCTTGGTCTGATTACTATGAAATGGTGTTCCTAAATTATGGCGTCTCTTTCTGTGATGGTCTGCCATCCCAGGCTGGGCTCCAATCTCAGGTACCGTGCAGATCTTTGCTTCGACCATCAGCTATCGCACCCTTAATCTACCAAGAAATCACGGAAATCTGACCCGCAGACACACAAGAGCACAGGGATTCATCCTGAATGCAGGTGCGGCCTTAGCTGGTAGGGGGCGCCCTACCTTCAAACACATGTTGTCGGACAGGGAGGGGAAGAGGTGATGCTCCACGTGGCAGCTGATGAGCGAGTGGCCGAAGGTCCAGTCCAGCAGCGGGTTCCGGGGCAGATTCAGGACCCCGTAGGTCATCTGGTAGATCCGCTTTGGTCGGCGGGACGGGGAGAACATGGACAAGCCAATGTGCTACAAGAATGGAGGCAAGAGAAGAAGGATGGAGATGGGAGGAGGTGCAATGGGGAGGACAAGTGCAGGGGTTGCATGCGTGTGTATCATGGGAATACTGCACACACATGTAATACACTCATACACACAAACATCCATGCATGCACACGTATCTCACAAGGAAATTCACCACTGTGCTACCTCACACACACACACACACACACACACACACACACACACAGTTGGTGCAGAGATCAAGCCAGCAGGCTGCTGGATAGTTGCCATGGTGACCTTAAAGCCCCAGCAGGTGATACGTCCCGCCTTTGTTCCAAGTTTCTTGATGAAAAGCAGGTTTCAGCTGCTGGGTGGCTAACAGCAATGGACAAGACACACACACACACACACACACACACACACACATGCACACGTACGCACACACACACACACACACACACACACACAAACACACACATACACACGCACACACATATTCACAAACACACATACATACACACATGCACGCACACAAACACACATGCACACACACAGACAAACACACACACACACACTCGTATACAGGCACACACACAGTCACTGCGGGATAGTTCCCCTCTGTCGCTCCGGTCTCAAACAATGACTGATTCTTCTAAAGCATCTTGTTTCCAGATCAAGGGGAATGTTTTTCTGCCCAACGTTTTGAAGCTGTAGAAACACACAAGCGTGCACAATGGAGTTTAGTCTGAAAGCCCGGCGTGGACATTCTAGGGTGGTGATGCTGAGCCCAGCATCTGAGCTGTGGGAAGAAAGCTTCAAGGAAACGGACCGGACAGCTGGGACATAAGAGTTAGGAGGAAGATCTCCACCAAAACTGACATTTCTGCTAGCTGGGACACTGATACACCGCCGTACCGCCCCCAGTACCCAGGAGCTTACCACGGTGACCAGGACTAGCCACCCACCTGGAAGATGTTGACGTGGATGTAGGGCACAGAGAACATAGCCCGGCAGACGAGCATGCAGAGCAGAGCGCCACCCGGAGACTGGAATCCAGAGGCGTGGAGCAGCAGCCAGTACTGGGAGTAGAGGCCCAGAGCCACCATCAGCACCGTGCGCAGGGACTGAGCTGCAGACTGGCGTCTCAGCTGGCCTAGGGGGGCAGGACGGGGGGCAAGGAGGTCAGGATGGAAGAGCGCTGGGGGCCGAGGCTGGCTCTCTGCATTCCAGTTATTGACTGGAGTGTCACTGGAGGTGGGAAGCCATCTTATGGATATCTGAGCACTGGGCTCTCGCCCGAGGACGCATGGGAAGGGCACAAAGGTCAACACACCCCCAGCACTGTTTGCACCCCGCCCCCCACATGAACCTGAGCACTGGGCAATGGCATTTAATGACCTAGATCACAAGCTGTACGAGGGGCGTATACAGGGGCACTGGGCCCAGCTGAAAGCTGATTGGCCCCCGGAGTGCCCCCTCCCCTGGCACTCACTGCCTTATCATTGGTTGAGCCCCCTGTATGAATTATGGCTCCTCTAATGCTCCCCCTTCCTAATAAGTCGTGTGAAATAAATGTCTGGCTGGCTGTAACATTTCCTGTCTTATATTGTCTCCTGGGTTCCTTTGCATTTTAGAAACATGTTACTAAAGAATCTGTTGAATTGCAAAATTATGCTCTTTTATAATAAACTGCCTGAGCACACTGGGCACAATAAAACAAAATAACCCAGCTATAGTTCACTTCTGTGGCCTGAATTAATCATGTACCACAGTGTACCTGCAGCATTACCTCCTTACATTCACTACCTCCCCACCGTATAGCTCAGACGCCCCCTGCTGGTACCTAGCGCCACCAGGGGGGTGATGATGGGCACGGCCAGGGGGGCGACGAACAGGTAAATGCTGCGTGGCAGGAAGGGCAGGCGCCAGGTGCTGGAGTCGCCCAGGCCGATGACATTGGTGTGAGCGTGGTGCATCTTCACGTGGGCATGGACTCCCACCCTGGCTGTGAAGGAGCCGCATACCTGAGAGGGACACTCAGGAATTAGCCTCGGGACACACAGACTGACACACTGGAATTAATGATAGAGAAACAGACAGGCAGACAGACAGACAGGTAGGAGAGACAGACAGGTAGATAACCAATGATGGGCAGTATAAGAACACCAAAGACAAATGGACAGACACAACAATGGGGACTATAATGGCACTAGACAAGACAAACCCATGGACAGGCGCTAACAATACAATGAGACACACAAGGACAGACATTATAATGAGACGAGAGGAAGCAGACAGAGACAACAACAGGGATTATAATGATACTATAGCTGAGAAATAGACAGGCTTTGAAGTAAAAATAGAGACAGGATGGAGACTGTCTGATTTTCTGTATCATGCAGATTAACACAACAGCAGGCAGACTAACATGCAGAGATGGGGCCTGGAGTTCGACGGGAAGCAATAGGTTCTGCTGGGGTGCACAGCACTGGATAAACCATTCTAAGCACAGCACTACATACACAGGTGAGAGCAAATTTGTGGGTCACAGTGCAGGATTAACCAGCATGCAGAGTCCCTGGAGCTGGGGGGCACAGAGCTGAGGGGCACGGGCCGTGCTCTGGAGCCCAACAGCAGCATCAGTCTCCCAGTGCTGGGATTCAAACTAACGACCTTCTAATGACAGGCACATACCTCAACAGACCAGGCCACACACCAACCCCCCACCCCCCAAAAAATAAGAAGGAATAATTGTTAAATATAAGCAGTTAAGCTAACGGGGAGCCCTTTTCTTAATGGAGAGACTGTGTCTTCTCCATGTTCAGAACATTCCGGAAACCATACCTGACGTTCGTAGTGTGGCAGCAGTGGGCAGTAAATTCAGATCATCAGACCATTTGAAACTGTAACTGGCAGACAGTGGAGGGGCAGCCTCATGGCCCCCTTTACTGTCGGTGTCATCCTTCTGCTCACCTCGATGAAGAAGACGGCCCAGAACTCCCCCCAGGCCTGGGACTCGCTTAGCGCCCCGTGGCTGGCCAGGTGGGTGCCCTTCACGGTGATGATGGCGTGCGCCGCCCCCATCAGCAGCATCCCCAGGGCAAACAGCAGGGCCCGGGATGAGCTCAGCAGCAGGAAGGCTAGAATAGAGATGTGCAGATGTAAGTGGAGATGTGATGGAGAGGGACAGGGAGGAATAAGAAGAGGGAAGATGCCCAGGAAACAGTAGGGATGTGATGTGGTCTCTCACAGACTGACAGCGGGTTTTGTTGGTCTGGAACAGGGTCACATCCTCCCAGCTTCAAGACTAGCATCAAACATCTCAAAGTGGTTAGAAGATGGGTTCACGCTACAGTACTTCATTGTGTTTTTAGTGGACGTCTCCTCAAGGCACAGTAGGTTGGGAACAATGCATGAGTTTATACATTTGACTGAGCTTAATGTTTAATCTATATTTTAATAATTAACAAAAGAGATAATTCCCACCTAACCTTCTACTTAAGTGACACGCAAAAACACACAGACGCACACACACACACACACAAACAGACACACACACACAGACAGACAGACACACACACCCATTCAAAGCTGGATATTACATGCATGTCCCAGCATCTGGGATTTCCACGAGAGCTTCTCAGGTGGACGTGGGACATTACATCAGGACCAGGGAGGTTTACACCAAGTGAAACCGAGGAGGGAGCCGGGGGGGGGGGGGGGGGGGGGGGGGGGGGGGGGGGGGGCACAGGGACTCAGTCCTAGCTGCGACAACTTAGGAGAGTCTGAGGTGGAGCTGGAAGCTTGCGCATCCTGGCTTTCCGAAAATTATCCCCAAAAAATCCCTCTGCAGGAAGGGACGCGAGTCCCCGGAGTCCCTGAGCCTCAGTCTGGCTCCCGCACAGGAACCCGGGCTGCCGTCGCGTACAGGACAAGTAATGCAGTTCCCACACCAATTCAGGAGGACAGCTACATTTCAGGACTCACGTTACGACCTGAAATAGCACCGGACAGAAGGATGATACCCCAGAGACTAAATGGAGATGGTTTTCTGCCCCCCCCCCAGTGCAAGCTGTGTTACCACAGAATTATATTAGACCCAGGGTGTCCCAGTAAGACTGGAAGCGGATTGCGTACTGACATTGTTGTACTGCAGACCTATACTTCACACGTCACCCCTGGTAACCAAATAATGCTTGAGGATATACATCCTGCCTACCTGTGACCTTTGCTTCAGTGTTGGAATGTGAGGGGGGGGGGGGTGTGAAGGGGGGGGTCCTACCTGGCGGCAAGCAGGCGAACGCCGCAGTCAGGATGGCACAATCCAGTCCCCGTCTCTCCCACCAGCTGCTCTGGCGGACGGCTGCCTGCACCAGTCGGGTCAGCTCCATCATCAGCGACTCGCGATCGGCCTCCTCGGCCGCCTTGCCTCCCCCCGGGGCCCCCCCATGTTGGAACAGGGTCTGTTCGCCTTCCTCCCAGGGGTCATCGACGGCATCCCGCCGACACTCTTCCGGAACGTTCTGCATGCTTAGCCCAGCGTGCTGTCCTTGCGTATGTGTGTGCTGGCAGCGGCGCAGATGTCCCGGCAGCGGCGCCGTATCTGACAGGAGCTGCTCGAGCGCCGAGTGTGGTTCCCCCTCCCCCACCAGCCAAGGCCGCACTGCAAAGCCCCCGCCAGTGAGCAGATCTCTGCAGGGAGCTCGGCTGTCCTTCTAGAGCTTCGCGCAGTGAGGGACGCTGCGGAATCCTCCCTGTTCGCATACGGCGCACGTGCTGAGAGCTCCATCCATACGGAGGACCAGTTTTGCTGCCCCTCCGCCCCCTCATCGATCCTGAGCCCCTCATGAATACTGCATGTGCCCCCCCCACTCCACCCGCCCACTCCGTTCTCCTCCCTTCATCCTCCTCTCCTTGGCAGACAGCCTGGAAAGTGGGAGGGACAGGGCAGAAGGAGGAGAGGACCTGCAGGAAATCCTTTTGCTGGGGTGTAGTTTCTTTCAGCAGGGAGGGGAAGCTGGACTAAAAGAGGGAGAATGAGACAGAAAGCAGCCTGGCGTCATGTGACGGGGTGAGCACCTTTGGCCCAGTGCCAAGCGAGAGACCCCCTCGAGGGCAGGGGGCACAGGGGGGATATCCAAATCCACCCACTGATGTTAAGAGCAAAAGTGCCATGGCAACCAGCCCTCCTGCCTGTCCCCTGTGACCCAGGCCCAAAACTGGGGGAGGAGCTAATAAATTCTGACCAATCAGGGAATAGTTTTTGCTGTACAGTCCCCCCCCCCCCTTAGCAGTTTGGAATACAGAACAATAAGCGCTCCTCTTCATTTGCTATAACAAAAGACATTTGATACTTTGACATTAAATGGTCACAAAAGGCCACGGTAAACATGAACAGTCTACACTTGGAGATCATATTCATTTCGAAACTGCTTTCAAACTCCTGGTCATAAAATTACATAAAAATGTTTGAAATTGCAACATCATCTACTACCTTCCCATCTCTGAACACTATTGTAATTTCATTCATTTAGCAGACGCTTTTATCCAAGGCGACGTACGATTTGGGTTAGCCAGTCCCTGGAGCAACATGACAGCTCAGGTTACGCTTAAACAAGAAAAACATTCATTGCCTTCTCACAAGTTTTTTTTTACTTTAATGTGCAGAAATACTGACAGGAACAGAGAGGAAGAGTAAAAGGGCGAAGGGGAAGAAGATAGGGGGCGGACCAAAGGTGCCGAGTCTGCAGAAACTCCACCTTATGAATGGAGACTGACCACCATGCCCTGGGCCAATGATGGACCATTGGTGTGGTTACCTCACTGCCTAATGCTGAGTCAGCATACGGCCGCTTTGACAGCGTGGCATCCCAATGGCGACAGGGTTACATTGCTCTCCTCATCTGTGCCTCTGTGTAAACATGAGAACTTAAATAACCGTTTGCCCCTTATGTATGACTTGTACACATGGATAGGAGAGAGAACAACATGCTAGTGCTGAGTCTGGGAAATAGCTGGGGCACAGGGGCAAGGGGGTGGGGACCCACTAGGTTATAAGAGGCAGGAAATGCCTCCTCTAACAATGCATCACATGACAGAGACAGTATCATGTGACCAACACGGCATCTCCCTGTCCATCACTGTGACCTTGAAGTGTTGTGCCCCTTCACATTAGAGCTGTCAAAAAAATGTAGTTATTGATTACTAAGCGACATGGCAGAAGGGAGACGGTGCATAGCAGATCAAAGTGATAATAAAGTGATTGTGTGTGTGGAGTTTGCACGTTCACCACGTGTGGGCGTGGCTCATTGGCAGAGTCTCCGGTTTCCTTCCACTGTCCAGACATGCAACTTAAATGCCTTAAATTGACCGTGTGCGTGACCCTGCAACGGTTGGATGGATCCTGCCCTTCGGCAAATGCAATGTGTCTGTTGCATTATATACGCTCACTCGATGGATCATCAGGTTAATCGGTACGTTGCTCGATTATTGATATATATTGACCAATAAGGACGGCACC
>JAODJW010000041.1:3012142-3022528 GCA_026777045.1 Hyperopisus bebe | reverse complement strand
CGGTGATATTTCAGTCTCGTCCAGAGCGACACAAACAAGTGAGAGGAAACATAAACAAATCAGAGTAACGGAGGATGTCAGCAAACGTGACTACGGTAATCTCTGATTACCAGGCGGCCTGCTGCTCCCTCAGCTGTCACCGCCTCGCATTTAAAGCCACATCCTTGTACACATCTCTGACCAAGCCTCTTTAGATACACATTCATGAGCAAAATTCCACACCCACGGGAACATGTTACACACCAAAGCTCCCGAAAGCATAGGAGCTACCGGGAATTATGGGTAAGTTCCTGACATCACAGAGCATCAACTCCCAGCTCATTCAGTAGGCTCGTCAAATGAAGTATGTTTCATTTAAAATAGGGCAGCACAATATCACATGGCGATAACATGTGGAATAATCACCAGGGTTTTGTGGGCCCAAGTAAATGCCTGTATAGATGCTTCCACACGTCATCTAAAGCCCTTAGTGATCATTACACATGTGCCATATAATCGTGATTATATCACAGTGTGATTTCGTGCAGCTCTAATTTAAATGTTCAAGAGTCTTAAAAACACATTCTTGTCAAAACTATAATTGATTGTTCTTAATAAAGCAGTACCGCCGATACCCAATAAAACAGTTTGTTGAAGCATCACAGTGCGTTTTGTCTATGTGTCAGTTCTGTTGTGTGACCGCACCACTTGCCCCCCCCCCCGGCCGTTTTACTGGAGTAGGAGTGTCCACTGTGTAAATAATGCCGAAACACTTCACCGCCCTTAAAGGCTCCAGGTGGAACTCCAATGTCTTATAAGCAGGAAAAGCCAGACACAGGCTGCTTCAGCTGCACCTTCAGCATGATTCCATAAACCTTGTGTGCTGATCTAGAAACTTCTCACAAATCATATACACTTCCTGCAATCTGCTACCCATCTTCTGATTAAACGAGCATCAACCGCTGATAAACCAGTGACTGTTTCCTTAAAATAATCAGATCCGTTTCCCCCTAACGTCTTTCAGATGGAGAGTTGTATTCTTTTTTTTAAATCAGGACACCGACATTACTTTTAAATGCCCGCTCCACTGTCATAGGTTGTTATTTATCTAGTTAATTCTCCAAAAACCAGAAATCAGAGGGTAGCAGAGTCTGCGGGGTGAGGACTCTCCCGGATGGACTGGTGATGGACAAATGGACAAGATACTCCACAGCCAGGCTGTGCTTTCGGGGGAGACACGGCCCAATGGGAGCAGCCGGATATCAGGCCAGCCTCCCTCCTGCTTACCCCGTCCCGGCCGGCTCCGGGCACCGTGGACCAGAAGAACCCCCTCCAATCAGGGTCCTCAAAGATGTAGGGTAGGATGCGTGTGAGCAGTCGGGCGCAGTTCAAGATGATCTGCTTCTCCTTCTCCGAGGGGCAGCCAGACTCCGCCCCCTGGACCAGCTTCTCCACTGCCTGGGGGGGGGGGGGCACACATGGCACTGGTGCTCAGTGACACACGTTTCAGACATGCAACATGTGACACACTCGTACAAGCGAACAGGAAGCTTACTGTACACACTGGCAATCTCACACCACACACACACACATCATTCTTATTGTGAAGTGACACGTTTTCATAGCAGAGCCCACAGTCAGGCATCAAAACAAAAGCACTTTGCCCAGTAGAGGGTTTAAAAATGACAGGGGGAAAAACACAATAGACCATCTGCTGCAGACAGCAGACCTCTGACCCACGAATGTCGCGCTAAGCAGAGCGACGTGCATTTTGGAGCAAAGAGAGCCTGCATTCCTGACAGCCCGGCCGTAACCGAGGAGCGACGGCACCAAGTCTGGCTCGGCCTGCCGCTGTGAACAGACCCGCGGGTCACGCAGACCCGGCCAGCCTAACACCAGCTTCACTGAGGTCTCAGAAAACCTTCTCTGAGCAAACCCAGACCCGATCAATCCCCCCCAGAGGGTGTGCCTCATCCTTCCTTTTTACCCCCCACCCCCGATTCCCTTTGTTTTTCTTCCGACCGGCCAATCAGGAAGCGGTATGTGCCAGCCCTTTTCTCAACTGCTGCCAGCTGTGCGACTCCCCCCCCAGGACATTTGTATCAATAAGTTATTTATTAGGAACCTCCCAAAAAATGAATGTCATTTTTACAAAAAAAAAAACATAAGTAAAAACCCATCAATGACAGAGTTAATACAACAGACACAAAGGGTGAATCAACCACTCAGAAGAGGGCAGGGGACGATTCCAACATACGTCAGTCATGGCAGCTGAAAGCGTTCTGCATAATACATCAGGCTCATCCTTAGGCTGCCCTTTCATCGCGTGAGCCTCAGGCTTCAGAGGGGTGGCAGGGTTGCCCTATTTATCCGCTTCATCCCACGTCCTTGCAGGAACCCCATGAGGAACCGAGAACTCTATACCTACCCGCCCAACAGAGGGCAGTCTTGCGCCTCAGGGCTTACACCCATATCCCATCGTGGTGGGGGCACTTCACCACACTGCCACTCCTGCAGCACCTGATTCACTACATACATCCACCCACCCATAAAAAGTCAACCCCCACCCCCAGGTGTACCTTGTAGCAGAGTGTGGCCAAATTCGAGGGAGACTCTTCACGGACTGCCCGTATTTCAGCAGCGGGGACCAGGGCAAACACATCCTGGACAGTGGTGATCGTATCAGCCCAGAACTGGTCCCAGAAAGCATCGTCCGTGGCCTCGACA
Source organism: Hyperopisus bebe (assembly GCA_026777045.1). NCBI lineage: Eukaryota > Metazoa > Chordata > Actinopteri > Osteoglossiformes > Mormyridae > Hyperopisus > Hyperopisus bebe. The sequence continues at coordinate 3,019,822 of JAODJW010000041.1, read as the reverse complement.
GGCTGTGGGAAAGTAATCAAGCGATTCACATTAGACCTTATTCTAATTCGAGCACTTTGATTAAAGCTTTTTCGTCGTTGGTATAAAAGATCCCGTTTGCAAGGCAGGAATATCATACCCTTATCAAAAAAAATCTAGGTACTTAATCAGTTAACAGCAAAAGAAAACATCCATATACGATTTTAACCTGACAGCTGATTGCGAGAGTCAGACACTCACAATAGTTATATTATATTGCTGATTTTTATATAGCTAAACAATACGAAGCGCCTCATAGCTCACGGCGAGCTCTTCAGACATTATCCGGAGCCTCTCGTGCATTGACGCCAGTCCACCTTAAGGCACCTGCCGCATCTGGAGGGAATAATCCCTAAAAACCACGTCATCCATCCATCCATCCTTCCAACATCGACAGCTCGTCTGTTTTTGACCAAACGTTATTTAATTAGCGTAAAATGTATCAACAAATTAACGTTTCGGTCAATGTTGATATGCAAGATAAGAATCCCACTTAAAGCACGACAGCCGAAGCTGGATTTACTTATTATATGCGGCGGGCCACCTTAAAATGACTTCACCGCTTAAGTTTAATTATATAACCGCTTCGTATAAACCATTCACTAATTGTCGGAAAATTGCTTAAAAGACGGTAAACCATAAAACGACACAATACATCTCGGTTTATCGATTGTTAAAATTATGAACATTTCGGTCGTGCTACTATCACCTGGCGAGATTCATATCGGAAAATGGCAATTCGGTTTGCTGAGGAAACTCTGGCTGGGATCGTTATAATGAAAATAAAGATCCGTAACGTGGGAAAAAAATGTGCATTTATTATACAATAGGGAAATTACCGTCCGTTATCGGTCACTTACAGTTACACCGTAGCGACATTAATTACTGCCTATAAAATTCCCACGAAATTTAATCCTATTAAATCTGGCTTTGTTACAAAATACCACCATTCACCATACGTATAACGCTGCTGTAGGAGTCCAGACATGTAAATCCCCCCGGTTTCCATCTCATCACTGATGTTGCCGTACCATCTGGTGCGTTTTCGTTGCTATTTTTATCCTTTTGCCGTAGCGCAGCGTAACCAGGCGTGCGACCCCTCATCATGCGGATGCTTTTATTATAAAGGCCATAATGTTAAAAACACCAACCTGCGTTTTCGTCGTCAGCTGTATCACCGCCTTCCTGAAGTTGAGCTTGGAGTCCGAACCCCCCATTTTGCCTGTGTGTATGTGTGCGCGTTTTCTCCTCCGCCCCTGGTGCTCCCTCACGCGCAGCTCCCTCCCCCGCGTGTGCCGCCCTGGCGGAGGCGACGGCCGGAGCGCAAAGCAGGATCCAGGATCAGGCACTTCCGCTTCAGCGCCTCACTGATTACAGTCGCAGTAAATAAATAAAAAAATCGTTTATCCCCCTAAAGCTCTCCCAAGTCAATAAAAAATTAATTTCAAATTATTCTTATAAAATCAAAAATTATTGTAACAAGACTTACGTTTATCATCAAAGCAAGGTAACAACTGTCAAGTATTAATTACACAGACCTTAGAGTAAATATACAACGAAACGAAACAAAAAGCGTATTCTAATCTGGTCAGCATTTGTTTCCATGTGCAGACGGTCATTACATGTTAACAAATACAGAAAAAACATAGTACTGTAGTCTTCTTAAAGAAATTTTTTACTGGTCAGGCAGTGACACCTGCTGGAAATTGCAGGTAAAACATGACGAGTTTAACGTTGGTATTCTGGTATTGGAAGGACCATGTACTTTTAAGTAGGATATACTGCCTTCTGTCCTGGTGTTCTACGCCAGTGCGAGAAACAATAATAATTTATAGTAATTAATTTAAAAAGTAGGCACTTTGACTTTCAGTACATCTGGACTAATGTAGAAATACAAAGTTTCCCTAATGCATAGATTCTGTTAGACACGGTGGTGAGAAAAGCAAACAATGAAATACAGACATGATGGCAATCTCCCTACATATCTATGGTGACCTTTTGTTACACCACATCAAACCAAAGTGAGACCAGAGTGAGTCACCACCACCCCACCCTTGCTGGCAGTGGCCAATCAGATTTAGCAGACAGTAAATACAGGCTTCCCATTCCCTGACTGATGCTGTCATACGGGGTCTGGTCACATGACCAATCCATTTAAATCCTTCCTCACAAACAGGTAAAGTAAAATGATTTCATGGAGACATATACCATCATATTGGACACAAGGCACTTCATCACTGGCCACGTTGTTTCATTGGTTCACAGTCATCCTTTTCTTTCTGAGGTAGTTAAAGAGACACTACGAGGGATTCTCTGCTGCTAAACATTTTCAGTACATTTCACAATAGCATTAGTTTTGCACGTAGCAGTGCACGAAAATCAATTAGCAGAAGACACTTTGGCCAGCAGTGGAAAAGAAAGTGTCTCCGCGCTTCATAAAGCAAACCTCCGTCATTCGAAAGTGAGTTTGTCAGCCATGGTCTCAAATGCAAACTGAGAAAGGATTTATAAAAAGTCTGTAATTGTTTCAATCTGTCTATCTAAATACTAAAATCTACAGTCCATTTAATATTTCAGTCCCCATCCACAGACAACATATGTCTGACTGTACTTCCTTCTAATGAGTGAATATGAGGGAGACTTACACAGACTGTAGACAGCACTGACTAATAACTGGACCAGTTAGGATAGTCGAATAAGAATGAAAACCAGCAGACATGCCAGTAACAGAAGCTGAGATTCGTGTTCTAAGCGACTGTTTCCTGGGTCAGAGGTTAGCCACTTCCTGGGTCAGAGGTCAGCCATTTCCTGGGTCAGAGGTCAGAAGTCAACCACTTCCTGGTGCTTCAGTGATATTTTCTCCAACGCTGCTCCTCTTGCAGTGAAAAGGGAGAAAGTTTTACATTAGTAAGTCCAGGTATAATTAGAAAGTATAATTATACATTTACAGTAATTTTAGGCACATGCTCTGATGCATAACAAACTGATTTCAGTTGAGCTGGACTTCAGATCCAACTTTGTATATAAATGAGTGAAAATGTGATAGAATTTTTAAACAGACTCAGTGACAGGCATATAGAAAAAGAACCTTCAACTGAGCAGGTGATATTAGGTGCAGTTTGGGGGTCTTATCCTAGCAGGAAGTGGAAGTCTCTTTATGAGACCACTCAGGGTTCGGGCTGGTGTGCGGTCCAGCAATCAGTGCAGAACATTACTGAAGGACCACAGTGGCCAGACAGTTCTGATAATTACATTACAGTAAATCTAACACAACGAATGGGGCTAGGAGGCAGTAGTGTTCTCACTGAGGTGGGGGTAACTCCACACGTAGCTCAGGACACAGTAGGTAGTCAGCAGCATGGCCACCCCACCAATTCCACCCCTTCGGACGTCGATGTACCGGCTGTAATATCTCCTCCAACCTGCGGGGGGCGAGATGCAACATTAGTATGTATGTACGTATGATGGACGAGTGAACAAGCAAAACACAGTCAAAGCAGAAGCTCACCTCTCTGCAGAGAAGCCACACCAGCCCTAGGGCTCAGCAGAGGTCGTGACATCAGCCACGAAGGCAGTTCTGCAAGCCGCACATCCACAAAGGCTCGCTCTGTCAGACACCCTAGATACAGAGAGAGGCTTTTAGAAGGGTGCTTCACGCTGCTGAGGGTCACAGCAGTCTGCTAACACCAAGCTCTACGCTGCTCAGAAACTCCAATATCCATTAGCATTTAGCGGTAACGCACAGCACGAACTACATCAAAAGTGAGGCGCTGTTTTTAGATGATCATCCGTGGCAAAGGACGACGGAAAACGAGAGATCACACGATTGTTTCAGTATCAGATTAAATAACAGGTCTGAAAGTAACTGAAATCCATTAAGAATGCAAATAAGAACAACAGTACGGGTGACTGATGAGGATTTGTTGGGTTGCAGCATAAGACCAGGCCTTCGTTGTTGAAGCTGAAGTGGATGAACCATGAAGCCAAGAGCCAGAGGGTCCAGCCATGGAGCCTAGAAGCAAAGGAGCACTCCCTGCTGTCCAATCCTACACATGCACCATTCGTCCGGCCCACTTTACCTTGAATCTCTGCCGCGATTGGCTGAATCTGAGGCGAATGTTTCTGCACATACTCAGTGCAGCAGGGCCGTCGGGGAAGCATGGAGAAGCTTATACCGCGGTAGGCCAGAGCCAACTCGGGCATCCACTCCAGGCCTGTGGGACGGGGGCCTGCTGGAGCTTTGGAGGGGTTCAGAGGCAGAGGTCTTAACTTATGGAGAAGGACAGTCTCTGTAGCCAAGGCTGAAGAATCCAGAGGTTTAAGTCCAAGGACATCAGGTTTGACCTTGAAGGCCCCTTCCCCAGGATCAGCTGCCACAAGATGGGTCCAGGTCATTGTGACTCTGGTGCCTTCAGACTCACCCCCCCCACAGAAGAGTGACCCACTTGGGCCTTCAGAGCCTGAAACACTGCTGGCAGGTATCCGAGCATGGGGCTCTGTCTGTGAGGTTCTGGATTTCCCTACTGCTTCCACGACACTCTGCCTTGAACTCGGTGGGGAATCTCGAGCCACAGTCTGTTTCACCTTGTTCTTCATATCTTTCTCTTTCGGTTTGGCTTTCACTTGCCTGCCCCCTGGGTCATGGGTGGCTTCGTTCGATGCTTCATTCCCCCTGTGTGCGGACCGAAGCAGATTTCTGTTGTCACCAGGCAGATTTCTCCGGGCAGGGCTGACTGCTTCCATTCCCCCCTTTCCAAGCTTTGAGTCCATCACCCTCGGACCGCCATTAGACAGGCTGGATTTCCTGGACTTCTTTGGGGAAGCTTTCGGGGAGAGACGAGTGTCTTTGGGCACGTTTGAGTCAGGGGGTCTCTCTGGTGCGGTCGTCACAGTCTGCCCCGTGGCAGGAGTGCGTTTGGGAAGAGCACCACCGTGAGATGAAGATGAGGTTTGGCAACTGTCCAGCTCCTTGGCGATGGGAGCCAATTTGCAGTGAGGGAGGTGAGTTTTCAGCCTTTTGAACAGCCTTCCGCAATATGGACACAGCTGCCTTTCAGCTGTTTGTGACTGCTGATCTGCACAGTAAAAACAAGTATAAAGGCATGAACAGGAATGTCTTTGTTACAGCACCATACAAAGGTAAATATATTTTATATTTGATTAATCAAAATTTTAAATACATTTTAAATGCCTGATAAATGTGAACTGTGATATTTTATAAAAAGTGTTAAATAAAAAAATAGTGTTAATTACTGTAATGAGTACAAAAATGTAACGGGATTTTAAAGGTTGATTCAGGATACAGTGGGTGCAGAATATCACAGTCCTGTTTTTAAAAGCCTCTTAAAAACATCATTAATTAAAACGGTTATTTAAGAATAGCACTTTTAGTGGTGAATAATTTATAGACCAGAGCCTAATTTCAGTATAAATATTTCGCACATTAATCTCGTAAATTGCAAATGGATGTCATATTTTAAGCACTGGAGTAAAACATTAAAATCTGCTACCTACCTGAAGTCATGTCTCCATTCATTAATTAGTCTTTATGAAATTATTTATAATTTCATTTGTAAACTTCCGCCACTTAAAAAGAAACTTACTAATGGAAACTTAAGTTATTATTTATTGTGCAGATAACAGCGTGCCATACATTATTCAAAAAGTATCGATCAGTCCTGTCTTCTTAACTGTATGTGAAGCTGACTGTTGACAACCTGAATCACGTTTGTCTGCATGTAACATGGTACGCACTGGAAAAGCACGTCGTTCAAAGACCCTGAGGGTGTCGCTGGTAAATGCCTGACTGAATCGCAACACAATTCTTTACGTAATACCAGAATAATTCTCAGATATTTATAAGAAAGGCAAATACAGCAGTTGAGCTCATATGTTTCCTTTCTTTGGCAAAGTGGATTTGCTTATCACAAGGCAGGCTGCGGGTAACCGTTCTGCCGCCGCCGTGCCCGTGCCCGCAGCCGATTCCGACGTGCCCCCGCACGCCTCCTTCCTGGTTGCGCAGCCGTGACGTCATGTAAACAGCAGCAGCTGTGTGGACAGACGGAGGTCCGGGGCCGATCGGGCTGGGGGGCGCATTGGGGCGTGGAGGAGCCGGCACAAAAAGCGCCGCTTTCGCACAGATCGGCTGTTTTTTTGAATAGGGGTCCTCCTTCTGCTTAGCGATGGACATCTGCGACCAAGCTTGGGGGATTTATTTAAGCTGGGGACGGGGACACTTTTTTTGCTGAGGAGTCCCTTCGTCATATTTATTGCTCCACTTTTTTGCTCTGTTTATTCCGATCAGATACGTTTAAACGCAGATCGGCTCGTATTTTGTTATTTACCCTCTCTTTTTGCGTTTGGGCGTCCGGACGGGGAGTTTGCTCTGTGTCGCCCGTCGCCGTCCCCTGTCACCTGTTTTCCGGGGGTCTTCGGCGTTTTCCGGTGGCGCGGACTTGGGTGGACGCACGAGCCTTAAGCCCGCGTGCCGTGAGCCGTTTTGGTTAATATTAGTTTTGTTGTTGTCGTTTTTTAAGCCCGGTTGTGCGGAGAGGGCGGATCTGGGCCTAGCAGAGTGACAGTCTCAAGGAAGCCGACACTCAGACGCCGACGGCCAGCCATCGCCGTGCCTCGCTGACGCCGGAAAAAAAGCCCCCTTCCGGGGTTGATCTTCATCCGGCCGGACTGCGAGGGCATCTCGGGGCGATCCGTGATGAAGGACGGCGCTGAGCGGCTGTAGATCGATCCCGGGACCAGCTTTACCTACTGGACCGTGACGGAGGTCTGCCGTGGGCGGCAGGGAAGCTCTTCATCTTAGGGCTCGGACGGGCGGCCGAGATCGGCTGGCCAGCGATTTAGATGTTAACAGAAAACAGGTAAATTCCACGTTTAGTTCTGTCTCCTCTGCTTCTGTTGGTGGTGGACATGTGCAGTTATTTATGGCCCAGGGTTTGCCTTATTATACGTATATATTCTTATGTAATCGCTTATATATCTTGTGTTGCGCGCTGTGCTCGGGTCGTGACCGTGTGTCTTATGGCAAACTGTGGAGTATTTTCCCTGCCGGAGGTGGCATGCATTTCGCCATGAGGAGGCCCGCCTCGGCCGGCCTGCTCTCCTGTCACGCCGGTGTCGAGCTGACGAAGATGAGCTGTATGTATAAATAAAATCGGTCACGCCGTGCCGTGACTCATCCGCGCCTTCATGGAGTCATGGGCCAGGTGGCGGGGCCTAATCGGGACTGTCAGCTGGCTCCCTGTGCCACACTAGGGCGCATAACGGGGGTCCGGTCTGTAATTACTCTCCCCTGGTGGTGCTGTGTATTTTGAGCGCCCTGCTGACAGCCTCACAGTGGCGTCTGGCTGCGTCTGGCCGGTGTGCGTGCGCCCGCGTGTGTGTGTGTGTGCGCACGCGCGCACCTGAGTCCTGCAGGTGCCTACAGATGCCCAGGCTGGTATGCAGTGCTTACCTGTGTGCCCCCCTCCCCCATCCTCCATGCTTGTGTACCCATTGCAGGAAACGGCGGCGCAGCTGTGGCAGCGACGACAGCCAGACTCTACCGCAGGCAAAGAGGTCAGGGGGGACTCACCCCCTGTTCACCGAGCTGGGTCACGATGCCTGGGACTCTGAGGTGAACTCCTGCCCCCAACCACACCCCCCCCC
>JAODJW010000041.1:2992899-3012042 GCA_026777045.1 Hyperopisus bebe | reverse complement strand
CTCCCCCCCCCCCCCCCACACACACTCACACACACACACACACAACCGCACTCCCTGCTGCATGCTGAGAGAATCTTGTCTTGTCTTTCTGAGAGGTGCATGGGCAATGCAGAGGTATCGGTGCCCCTCCTGCAGACCAACAACCTCATGCCCCCCCCCCCACCCCAAAAGGGCGTCACCATGTAGTGCTGAGTTTTGAGCGATGGCAGGACAGCTGGGTGTCCCTGTTTGGAAGGCTGGCCCCTGACATCTCTCTTAGGACAGGGCGGATTCGTCCCATCTTAGCTGGGTCATCAGGTCTCATTTCGGGATCTAAATACAAGGGTTTATATTTATTTAAAATTGATGTCCTTGATGCAGTATTTAATCAGATTTGAGTGTAAGAGTATCTGCTGTAGTCTGCCTTGTCTTGTGGAGAAACTTGAACATTCACTACCTTATTGTCATATCAGGATAAATATTGGGGTTTATGAAGCGTGTTTGTTGATGCTGTGATCCGTCCCCATGTTTCCCCCTATTCACCACTGTCTCTGAACGTGTGCAGTCGTGCAGCAGTGACAGCAGCGTGCTCAGCAGTCCGGAGCAGGCCAGCGGTGGCACCAGCACCAACGTTGGAGGCACTAACATCCAGTGCCCAACAGACAACAGGGGGAGCCGATCCACCCCCGGGCCCTGCAGCCCGGCCGGCCCGGCCCACCACACAGAGGAGCCGTCCGTGAGTCTGGGTCCCTACCACCACATCAATCGCATCCTGCGGGAGGCCCATTTTGCCAGCCTGCAGACCCGTGGCCACCAGGGGGCCTCGTGACGATCCCCCCGCCCTGCACACACACCCTGCTGGAGAGGACCCGACCTGGGGCAGAGTGTACCTGAACCTCGCACGACTTCCTGTGCTCAGCCTAACAACTTCCTGTTTTTCAGCTAATTTAGTCTATACAGCACTTACTGGTTTTCTTTTTGTTTTGTTCTGCTTTTCTTTTCCCATGCGTGAGTGGGGATTGTGCTCTCTCTGGTGTAATATCTCAACATGGGTGCTAATTCTAGGAAAAACATTAATGTGACCATCGTTTGCAATAATAAGATACTGAAATGTGTTTGGGCCGTTTTTTTGCATTTGTCAAGCAGGGTGAGAGTGGCTAAGGTTTGGTGTTGGGTTGGTGAGCTTTTCTGGACAGCTGATCCAAGTTTTGTTTGGTAGCTCTGGTTTGTTTCGTGTGCGAATGTCAGTCAGACAGCCAAATGCTGATAGGCCGATGGGAAAGGAGCGGGTGGCCCTGATAAAGAAGGGGCTGGGCCACTTTTAAACTCCACCCACTGGCTCTGCGTGTAATGCTTCTCATTTTAGTGAATTCTAGCCAAAGCTGTTTGCCTTTAGCTTAGAGTACTGTATAGTGGTCAGCAGTTAAAAAAAATAATAAAAAAACACTTCGGATTTTAGGGTTCCACATCAGCACATGGAAAAATAAGGTTTCAGAGGACTTGGTGTGAGCTTTAAGCATCTGCCCTGTGGGAGGTGCTCTTGAGTATCTGCGAGTGTGATATAGAGGCAGACCCTGGTGGCTCTTTGCTGCTGTTCCTGTTTAGGGGGGAACATTACAAGGTAAGCCACGTGTGGCTGTTGCATGTTTTCAGCTGGGATTTGCACCCCACCCAAACCCCCTCATAGCCCCTCAGCCATAATGCTCCAGTAGAGGGCACTGTGGTGCTGATGCTGAAAGCTACCCCAACAATGCACCTCTCCCCAATAGTGGAGTAGCAGAAGGACCCAGAGTGCACTGGGGCTGTTGGCTTGTCTGTAGTAAGACAGCCAGGCGGGGATATTTGTGAGAGGATTGTAAACCTGTCAGCTGACTGGGGCGATAGGGGGTGTCTGCCTGACCACACGCACAAAAGCTGTAGCACTCGTGCTGTTGAATGCCAGTGGCCCATGATTTCACTGAAGTCCAACAGTCCCCCAGGAAAAGAAGCCACCCAGATGGGATTATAAGGGAGGCATGGCTACTGCAAATTGTACTGTGCAGAACCACTGATGCTAACATTAATTGGATGGGCTGCCAGCAGCCAGGCAGGTAAGCATTTGTCCATCCAGCCGATATTCAGATCAGCATGTCTGCCCGCACAGCATTGATAGAACCCTTATCCCTTTGACCAATCCCGTTTCACAAGGTGCTCACACAGGCTCCGCCCCCCTCCCCTATAGGCACTCTGTGCTGGCCTTCCCTGTCACTGTGTTCTGTAAAATTGTCGGGGGGGGGAGGGTTAAATTTAAAAAGCAGCATTTGATTATTATTCATGTTTTGTATTTACAATTGTACATTGCCTTTTGGCCTACATTGAAGTTTAGGATTTTTTTTAAATCCATCTCTTACATTTGGAAATAAAATTTAAATTTTTGGTTTTTAAAATCTCTCCTCTTTTGTAACTGGTTGAACCCAAGTCTGTCTGTCTCTCGCATATTTTTTGTTTTTTAATGTCAGAGTGTTTAGCACAGATTAGCCCTGATGGTTTTTACATTTAGATCCCAGTGTGTTGCAGTAGGAGTGTCTGTGTTACTCACCCAAGCCACACTCTGCCACACAAAAACCCTCCTTCAGCATATTGCAGTTACCCATATGGACCAGCATTCATAATATACTAACACACCACAGCTGCCTCCTACCCCCCAGCGGTTTGTGATGGCAGCACGTTTGTTCATATAACCCAGGGGTGGCCAGTCTTATTCAGACAGGCCCACTGCAACTCTGTAATTAGATTACACTAGAGGACTGATTGGCTGAAGTTATCACACCTATAGGTTTTCCCAAAAACCTGCACACACACCGGCCCTGTGCTGATGAGGCTGGACATCCATCCAAAGGCATATAACTTGAGACCAAAAATGTCTTTCCAGATAATTTATTCTAAAAGTGTTTTCTTTACCGAAGTCTTTGCAAGCAAAATATTTTTCTCACTCCCGCATCCACAAACAAGGATTTGTTCATTGACAGGAAATGCTGTTAGTCCCTAAATATACAGACAGGAAACATAAACTGTGGAAGACTAAAATGGAGAAAGGGCATATTTCACACCATGTAGCCTGTAACCATTGAAGCCTTATGGTTGCCAAGACACATGGGGGATAGCATGTCGACAGGGCCCTTCCGAGCAGTTTGCCTGATTAACTTGGCTGGCGACCCTTAGTGGTGAACCTGAGGTAATCAGGGTGGCTGGTTTGAGAGCTGCCACCCCTCACCTCTGCCTTTCTGTGGGGTATTATGCATGACAGGGGGATGGCCACAAAGTAGAATTTCTTTTTTAGCCGGATAACTTGTTGGATTTAAGGTAGTCTGGTCTAAATGTAAGGGAACAAAGATAATGTCCATTTAGGTCAGACTACCTTAAATCCAACAAGTTATCCGGCTAAGAAAGAAATCCTGTTTCGTGGAGCACCCCCCCCCCCGTGCTGCTTGCATGGTTATTTCCAAAACCTGCAGGATGATGAAATGTGAGCAAAGACGACGGCCCCCAACCCATCGAGGATGCAGAGTGACGACGGTCAAGAAAACAGAAGTGCCCCACAGTTTGGAGTCACCTTCAGAGAAAGGCAGGTTTTGTGAATTAGAATTGTAACAATAACATGATAAAAATAGTAACGGAACAGAAGGATGAGGAGGGTGGTGCAATCGACAAGGTGTCTCCAGCGGCGTGATCCCCTCCGTGCAGGAATCCGCATGGTGGATGAAGCAGCCACCCCGCTAACAGTAGCCATGTAGAGGTTTACAGTTTTCCCTGTCTGGCTGCACTCTGACAAACATTTCTGTGGTGCAAAAACGCAAAATAATAATAAACCCTGATTTATCATCTTAGTGTTCAGGTACAGTGCGTTCTGCTTTTATCAACACCAGCAATATGGGTATCTCCCATCCTATGTGTTCAAGAAGGAAAAGGCAGAGAGGTGCTGGGGGGGGTCCTGGGGGGGAGTGGACCTGCCAGGTTGGTGCTCCAGTGACGGCCGCTCTCCACTGCCCCCCACGCCTGCCGGCATAGCTGGGGGGCACGTGTGCTTGCCCCTGGTCACCAGCTCCATGCCGTTGAAGAGAGACGGCCTTCCTGCGGCAGCTGCAGGGTGGAGGCCTGCCTGCTCATCGCGGTCCTCAAAGTCAGTAGGCCGCCGTGGCTCAGATTCTGACATCTCCCTCAGGGCCTTGCGGCCGGAGATGTCCGTCTCTGGCTTCCCCCTCCCAGCTGCCGAGGCAGCCTCATTTCGGCCGTCCCCAACCACTGGGTGCGGCGCCCCCGCCTGGCCATCTGAGGCTGTGCCTAGGGAGAACAAAAGGGCTCCAGGCAGCTTGGAGTTGCTGTCCAGTGGGGATGGGTCGGTGGCAGCGGGGCAGGATGCAGTGTCTGGTCTGACCCCACCCATCAGAGCCTCAAATTGCCTGAGAAGCTAGCAAACACATTCAGGTCAGAGGTCACCAACACACAGAAGTAAAATAGCTTTCTAAGGCACTCCTCTTTGTTCAGCATCTCAACTTGAGCAAATTACATTTTTTAATCTTTTCACTGAAAAAAAGTCTGACATATTCAGCTTTTGTTAAATAGAGTGGGTGGACCAAGTAATACAAACACTTCCGGTTACGGTTTTGAAGAAAACTAGCATTTCCTGCAGCACTACAGCTGTACCCCAAGTCCTCGTCTATCTTTTGCTCTGACTTACCTTTGTTGCCTTGGTGCTGACGGGGCCTGGTGGACCATCACTCAACTGGACCAGCCACTTGTGTGTGGCACCAAACATGTGGTCCAGGGACAGCAGGTCGGAGGACATCAGGCAGGCGATGGCACACAGCGCCCTCTGGTGCCCAGAGCAGCAAAGTGCATGTCAACACAACCCACGCCAAAGAGGTGGCATTCTGTATTCCAACTCCAGATCTCAAGGGCTTTCTTCTGCACTTTTTAAAAGCTTATTTTACACCACAACCTAATATCTCTTCATCTAACAAAAGTATTAGCTGAGGGCTATCACTGTGAACGTGTTACACCAGTTATCCTTCCTGTAATCGTTTCATTTAATTTTGTAACATAAAATTAACAAGTATCCAATAGCTTAAGGTAGAGTATCATTGATTATTTTGTAGTACTGATAATCCACTTCTAGATCATTACATTTCTGCTTCACAAATGATGAAAAAAACTGCCATTAATGTGATACACAAATACACTTGCAGTACATTTATATCATTACAGATTTTCCTTTGACTAAAACAAATGGGGAAATTAAAATCTAGTTTTAACTTAACGTCACTTGTCACTCTATCCTTTGACGGCTCTTGGAGCTAATGAATTATGCAGGGTAAGAGTAGAGCGTGGTCAGCTCTGGGGCCACGGGGTCTGACGCTCTGGCACTGTACCATTTGGACCAAGTGGTTGGGCTCCTGCAACCTTCGGCACAGCAGCTCCAGTACCACCTCGCAGTTCAGTATGGCGCACCTGGGTCGGGACAGATGCATGATGGGAGAAGACGTAACCATGACCTGAAACATTAACGGAATGACTAAGCTAACTAAATGACATGTCCCCCCCACAAGAGACTGACTCTTTGATGAAGTGCTGGGACTCCTCCCTGGACAGGAAGGCCTTGGAGCCTTCAGTCAGGCTATTGATGAGCGCCACCTCCTGGCCACAGTCCCCCGGGTGCATGGCCTCAGCCCTGTGGACACAGAGGGGGCAGAGTGAGGGGCATGTGCGCTGGATGGCGGTCACACACCCGCGGTGTTTTGAAATGGACATCCGTACCGCTCCGAGAGGTCCCCGCTCTCCCGGCTGGCCGCCGATTGGCTGTCAGTCCCAGACCTGCCGCTGCTGCCCGCCAGCGACGCCTGGCTGGCATTGCCGTTCTCCTGGGAGGAGTCGCGGGAGCTGTGCCCACTGTCGGTGTCCTCCCAGCCCCCTCCTGCCAAGCCAGGACACCTCGGAGCTGTTGTGGGGTGGAAGAAAGGTCACCATTGCCGGCGACCATGTTGTGTAGGTAACCACACATGTTGGCATGACACTTTTTTTTGGAGGAGTGGGGGTGTAGATCAGAGGGGCCATACATGCGCCCACCTTATTAGCCAGTGATTTGTTTTGAAATCGGTGAGTGACAGGGAAGGTGCCCAATCAGCTTTCATCTGGGGCCCCTATGTACATCCCGGCGTGCCCCTCGATACATAGAGGCGTTTTGTTTTTATGGGGGGGGGGCACATCTAAAAGAACTGTGATGTTCCCACGTGAACCTTCAGCACTGCACGATAACTGCACGATAACTGCACGATAACTGCACGATAACTGCACGATAACTGCAGCTGGGTCTGCTGCGATGCCATTAGTACCATTTCTCTGAGGTCTGGTAGTATGACGCTTCTGTAGCGTAATGCAGTTACATCTCATGTTCAAAGGGAGTTATGACCGATTCCCCCCCCCCCAACACTCACCTTTCAGCCCATGGGAGGGCAGGCTGTAGGCGCATGCTGGAATCGCCACCTCCACCGCAACAGAGGGCGCTGCCACTGCCTGGTAGCGGTTGTCACGGAGTCGGATGCCGGGGTGCTCAGCCGGCGGGAGCACAGCGCTGGCCACCACCTCAGCTGCCTTCTGGATCTTGTCCAGGAACCCCCCACCTGTCAGAAGCAGGAAGTGACACCATTACAGGTCACATGACCATACTAGATGCATGGACAGAGAGGTCATTTAACATAAAACACCCTGGGATTCTACAGGAGACAGTGACAGGAGATTAATCACTAGCCCAGTGCATGCAGAGGCTCAGCTGACCCGGACTGGACTGATCGTTCTGGTTCTGGTTGTGTTTCAAAGATGAGCAGATTTGGTTTTTATGGCCCTGGGGAGTGTGTGCATCAAACAGACCTGGACTGATAGACAGGCATACAGACAGACAGACTCTCTCAAAGACAGACAGGCATGCATGCAGGTGGGCAGACAGACAGCCACGTACCTGAGGGATGCTTTCCAGGGCTGTACCCGAATCCTTGCATCCCTGACATTATCGCTGACTCGGAGCCCATGCCTGAGGAGGGGGGTAGGGACAGGAGTCAGCATCATCTACACTGTCCACTATGCGTAAAGGCCGGTTCGCTTGCTGGTACATTCTGAATTGCAGTTTGTAAACCATGGTAATCCCTTGTAATTCCCTGCTGCCGGGACAACCGGCGTGAGCAGCTTCACCTTATAGTCTCTACAGAGTGGAGCAGAATGGGCTGACTGACCCATCGTGGGTGTGACAACTCTCCGCGGAGACGGAGCAGCCTGCGGGGACACGGTGTCTGTGAAGAGTTGGCTGGCCAGCTCCTGGAGAAGGAGGTGCAGGAGGGACACATAGTAGAGCGTGTGTGAGAGAGAGAAAGAGGGAGAGAGAGACTGGGTGAGGAGAGCACCATGCTCTCTCCACAATCAACAGGCAGGGTATTACTGACCCCGCAATAACTAAAACAGCCCCTCCTGGCAAGAGTAGAAAGCATGGAGGACATTGCCACACGAGAGCCACAGACGCGCGCCAATATTCCTCATACACTTAAGGACACTGAAGGTCTGCAGAGGATCTTAACATGTAAGATGTTGATAAATATACACAGGGGGGACTCACCTGTGCAGCAAGTCGCACTCTCTGGTACAGCGCCGTGCCGTGGATGGGGTCTGGGGGCCCACTGTACACTGGGGGAGGCAGATCGATACATTAAGAAGGTTCTGACCTCTGCTGTTAGCTAACCGTCTATTAGTTTGGTGCAAACGTCTGAGTTTCTGCTGGGGAATACAGAATAGCCCAAACGGGGTAACAGCCCATCACGGGGCACTCATGCAGACATGAAAATAATCACACGGTCTGCACAGCTGTTAAAGCGGCAAACAGGCACGTGAAATGCAACAATATCCTACCTTTAAAGTCTACAGTCATGATGCATAATGTTTTGTGCCAACAGTTACAAGAGTAGGGTTAAAAATTCTGGGAATTTTCCATTAATTCCCATAAATTTGGTAACTCCCATGTTTCCAAAATTCCCCAGTTTAACTTCCCATTGAATGGAAAGTTTCTTTGCAACCCTACACAACAGCAGAGCGGCATGTGTTACAGTCACCACAGTACCATCCCACCTGTCACTTCCTGGATGAAGGTGGCGTTCCGGCGGAGTTCCGTCAGGAAGTGAAGAGACCCAGTAACACAGAGATGCTGGAGGATCTTCAGCACCTGAAACGATTGAGGAGAGCCAGCCAGAAACCCGTCAAGATCTGGAAACCACTTCCACACACAGAGAGCCCCTTTTCCCTGTAAGCCTGAAGCTAAGGACCCGCTCACCTTGAGCTTCACGTGACAGGACTCTGTCTGCAGCCGCTCCAACAGATACTCCAGCAAGCACTGACAGCAGCCCACGGACTCATGGGAGATCTCTGTCATGCTGGTCAAGATGCATGTCAGCATTGAGGTCAAATTCAAATACTGCCAGCTCTCTCTCTTTGAATAATTCTAACGGCTTTTATTTGGCAGAAAGGTCCATTTAGTGCAGTTACATTAAGAATGTCGCTTTTACACGGAAATATAGTATTATACTACTGGATATATTATGAAATATTATATTACACTGATGTCTGCAAAGGATACTTCCGATTTCTTCGAACAGATAACCGGGGCAGGGCGTTTCGTCATCTGCCGTGGCCTTCATCAGAGTGGGCACCTATGACATGCATCGCGTAGTCAGGACTGACCGGGTGTCCCGGATCTCTACCCTGGCGTGACCTCGGGGGGACCCCACCCCCCAAGCAAAGCCTTGAGAAACACTGACATTACGAATCAAAATGAAGCGCGCAGACTAACTTTGAGCCCAACAACATGCCGCTTCGAATGGTCAAATAGAAAGTTTGAACGGAGAGCATAATTATACGGTGTGGACGTGGTGACTAAACCGCGGAACGTAGTTAAAATAAGCAAGCAATTATCCGCACGGAGGACTTAATGGGATGGATCTGTAATATTGCTTGGCTAGTTATAAGAGCATTACGGTCAGTAATTAATTAAGACACCTTTACATGTAAAACAATCAATGTGGCTCGCACAGAACTAGTATTTTAATTACAATGAACAATCGCCGAACCTACTTTTTGAAGGAAAGCCAGGCGTTCCATAAGGGTTGCCATGATGTTGCACTGTCAGAACCGTCCGATCGCCCATGGCCTGTGGGCAGGACCAGTATGAGCAGCCAGCCAAATAAAGACCAGAACGTCAGCATCCTTCAACTGTGATTGGGTACTTGAGATCGTAATAGTTACGAAAGCCTATGGAATTACAGGAGATTAAACCCGCCTCACTGATTGACGTCCGCTTTACCTATCCGAACAGGCCACAGGGAGGTGGGACCTCAAACTCCAGACCGACATCATGGCGACGTCCATGGAGGACGGGTGGTAGGTAAACAGAAGGCGCTCTGTTCTGCACGAACCAGGTGTCACCCGGTGGTTAAAACGAAAAGAGTTTTTTTTCCCATATATGCATAAATTAAACCCGATAAATTAACGTCCAAGCAAACTATTCGTTTTGTTAATCGAAAAGGCACAAATCAAAAGCTAATTGGCGTAGCACAATGTCAGGCGCGAACGTATGGACGCGAAGTCGGGAGAGAATGAAACGATTCCCGGAGCTGTTTGCCCAGTGTGGCCCAGAGGTGAGTCGACTTCTGGCTTTTGCCTGTACGAGCGCAGAATATAGCCAGCGTTTTAAATGAGACCATCTGAAGCTGTCATAATAAAAGTCCTTAATAGCGTACTAAAACATTTCTGATCCAGGCAACAGCTTACGGGAAATGCGTGACTGCAACCACCACAAGTAAAGAGGAGCTGAGAAAGGACCTTTGCATAAGAGAATTTGAGGCGCTGAAAACGTGTATACTTTCTGCGGTAAGCAGTTGAGATACCTTTAACTGCTCCGTCATCACTCATCTGTGATCAGGCAGCTACTGAAGAACAAATGCTGCTGAAGAAATTAAGGCTGGGGACCTGATCCCAGATCAGCTATTCAGTGCAGAGCTGGAGCTGTATTTAGGACAGGTTTATGAATAAGGGCACCAATGACCTAGTCCAACACTCCAACACGACAGTTGGATCCTGAAAATTTAACTGTTGTCAAATGTACTTCCACCAAATATTCAGTTTTAGGGTCTGAAATAATTGTTTATGTAACGGATTTCAGTAAATATTCTGGGAAAACATAATTTTTAGCTTTCATAATTTAATCAAATGCTTAGAAAAACGATTCTGTAATTTCTCAGTTAAGACACCCTAGGTGAGTTGATTTTATATGGCTCTAAATGGAGAATTTCCCTATGGTATAATGTATCTATTTTTGTACACTTACAGAAGGTTAGGTTACAGTGAGGCTGCCGTGCAGTAACATCCTGCACTAGGCACAGATTTTGCATACCTTTCTGTACAGTGTACATACTTCAGTGTTCAGCATCTTACACAGATTCTTTCCAGACGCAGCACCTTGTTCACATCTGTCATTTTCTGACAGGCTAAGAAGACTGTGAAGTAGCTACCTGCTAAAGCCAGTGTCCCCTATTGTAAGAAGAGCACCTCCCACTGGATGTCAGTGTCATGGCATCGGATCACCGACATTCCTGAAAAGGACAGTATAGGGAGTAATCTCAGCTTTCATATGGGGCGACATTTCTGTACAGGTGTAAAGTGTAAATATCATGTACTGTGTGAGTGTCAGATTGTTCCGGTTGTAAAGTGAAAGCGCTCCCAAGACGTGCATTTGAAATGGCTGGCCCAATGAAATAAATCGTAGTTTACGCCTGAATCCTGCTTTGAATTAGGCCCGGAATGCGCTGAATGCGTGCTGTGCTCTCATTGATTTTCATTTCGGCGCCCAGGTTATCAGACGACGGCGGCACGCTGCCTGTGTGAGACGCAGTGTCACCTGGGGAGTCGGAGTGGCGCCTCTTTCTCATAGTCATACTGGCATCATACCAGCAACATTGCATAATTGTCACCTTTCACTATAGTTTCAATGTCTGGTTATATATCACATACATGAAAAAATGTAAATATAAATTTCAACCATCTTGGCACTTGCATGTTATTAAAGGAGAAATTAGAGGCCTGTGTACCTGAGCAGAAAACCCAGTCTTGGCTATAATTATAATTATGTCGATAAGATAACAGAACTTGAGGTGAAGTGCAGTAGTTTTCAGGTATGCTATCTGGCTCCAAATGAGGGTACACAAAACGTCTGGTCAGCTTTACGGTCTTTTCTAACTTCAAATATGCTATCATTGATGGTCATTATCATAGGCATGCTCATTGTAGAAAGATGGGGCTGGCAGTTGAGCGCCGCAGCGGCGATGCACACCATGCATCCGGTGCTGGGTCACGGGGGCGGCAGCCAGACGCGCCGAGATATGAACCGCGATGTTCAGAACGGACACATGAAAACCAGCTTAATTGATAGGGGACGCGACCTGCAGCCGGACTCCAGGCAGACTGATTACGCTGCTCCGTCTCATTAGCGGCCCCGCTGCGGGGCCCCGCACTCCCTCGTTAGCGAGATGTAAATGCCGGCGCGGCCGTAAAACCCGTCACTAATGACTTGTGACAGGACTTTAGCTCGGAGAGCTTGGAAATTAGAACTGGCCGTTTGGGTTGTTTTTTAACGTCAGACTCTGCCTTTGAAGGCCGCTACCCTGGGAGTGCCTGTTTTTAATCATTTTTGTCTCACCGACTTGCTAATGATGGTTTACAATCCACCAGAGGATGGATTCTACCAGTTCCTGCCTTTATTCTTCGACGAGGGGAGTTTTTTTTTTTGTCTTTTTAACGACACATATTTTGCCGAGAAGGTTGAAAATCTTCACGGGCTTTCCATCTTTCCTCCAGCGGGTTTTTCTCGTACGTATGAATGACCAGCTTACAGATTAAAAGAAACTTAAAAAAACCTCTCAGTGAGAAACTGACAATCACCGCTATAGCTACAATTTCATAGAGAATAACAGGATCAAGCATTTTTAAAGAACATTATTTATTGAGATCTTTGTTTTAAGTTAGTTTTTCAATGCTGTAGGACTCAAATACAGTTTATCACTTAATCACAGGGCTTTCTCCATTTACAAACATCCTTTTTTGGTAACTTTGTGCAGAGCATTTGGTTTTCTATGAAACAACCTTAGGGTCTGAGGAGGCCAACTTTCAGCCAAACCATCACAGATGCTCAGAGAGACACTAAACACTACATATGCTTACAGTTTGTCCCTCAACAGCAGTTCTTGGGGGGCAAAGTTAATTATGACCTTATGAAATGAAAGAGAATCCGTCTGGATCTCATGGAATGTCTAGTATATTCTAATGTGTACATGCACACAACAAACAAAAAAATGTTTACATGATGACACAGGCACTTAAAGGCAGAAAGCCCCCAAACACCGGAACAATAACAGGCGTGAGAAACACCTCATGTTACCCAAGTCCCTGAAGCACAGTGTATAAATGTACATTTATATTAAGGCACAAGGTGGAAGAACATTCAGAAGAAAATGTGGAATGCTGGGATACGGGAGGTGCTGGATTCTACGGCTTGAATGGAAACTCCATAGACCCCCCCTCAAAGCGACAAATCTTCTGTTCAGTCTCATCCTCATCTGGAGATGCACCCAACAGTTTAGGTGTGAATCCAAGTACTCAGCTGGTCCTGTATTTACACTGGAATATGCAACATTGTCCTGAAAATGATTACTCTGCAGGGGAGTGCATGTAAAATTCAACGATGACCTCAAAAGGACTGTGATCCTTTGAAAAACGAGAGGCGTAACATTTAAATAGGAAGAGTCATACTAAACGAGCCACTGCAGCACTAATGAGAATATTTAAGTTCTTAAACTGACCTAACTCAAGTAGACTGATAAAAAAATAAATCATAACAAATCAAAGCAGCCCCCCTCCTTGATAGCAAACTGCACCGTGTATAAAAGAGTTTCAAAGCTTTTGGTCCTAAATCGCTCCTGGGTGTAAAATACACAGATCGACTATAAAGCAAGATACGTTATAAAAATATCAATGATCGAAAGTCTTTGGATAAATAGGAGATATCCAGGTGGGGGGGGGGGCAGGGAGGTAACCCAGGGCTCAGAAATACAGGACGCAGTCATACTGCGTCAGGTGACGTCACGTGATTCAGGTCGGTGGCGAACCAGCCTCGTGGGGCAGACGGGTTTACGGATAAGTGCCACAGCTTAAGGCAAAGTCACGGAAGGGTTCAGTTACTGGGCTACGGAGAAGTGGCTCGTGGCGTGTGACGTCCACGCTCGGGGCTCTGGGCGAAGACCAGGCAGGAGATATCAGGTGTCAGGGTCCAAAAAGCATGGAGTAGAGCCACTGATCTCCTGCGAGCTGACACCCACGCCCCAGCCGGCCTGGAGGGAGAAGGCAGAGGACGCACGGCCCAGACAGGAAGGGAGAGACCCACCAGGAGTAACGGGAAACCCAAAGTCCCTCTGACCCACGCGTCCACACACGGGCCCCCTTGCCCAGGGTCCTCCTGCTGAAGGGCCATGTATGCTCTCTTCTAAGGGAATGAATACTAAAAACAGCTATGTGAGGGAGGAGGGGGTGGAGGAGCAGGAGGAGGTGTTATCTCTCCTTTTCAGTGTGCGTGGCCTCTTTGATTTGTCGGGTGTGGACCAGTGCCCCCCCCAGGAGCTGTCCCTCCAGAGCAGCGTGAAGATCAGATCCACCCAGTTCCAGCAGGGGCTCGAGTCCTGGGACGCCCCCGGGCCCAACATCCCGTCGCCTCCTCTTCAGGTCCAGCTCCTCCAGGTGATGATTATCACCCTCCTGGGCCTCCTTACTCGCAGGGACCCCCTGCTCAATGGGCGTCTCCCTCCTCTCCACCTCTGCCTGCGATTGGATGCTTTGCTTCAGGTCTCTTCCACCCTTTTTGATTGGCTGGTCCTCCCCTTCCTGTACTCCGCCCACATTCTTGGCAGCACCATCTGGGGCCTCAACGATAGGCTGCTGTGGGGCAGCCCCTCCGTGGAGCTCCAGCCCCAGCCCTGGCCCCTCTTCTCCCCCCACCACATCTTTTTGGCCCCTCTCCTTCTCCGGCTCCTTGTCCAGCTTCTTCTCCTGCTTTTCCAGCTCCCTGTTAATCCTCTCCACCTCCGGATGGTCCACAGCCCCCACTTTCACCCCGGCCCCGCCAACTGCACCCCCCTGTTTGATTTTAGGTTGGGCGTCAGCCTGGGCTTCTCCTGGGGGGGGCTTCTGTACCAGCGGTACCCCCCTGGCCCCCATCTCCTTTCGTGGCTGTTCCACAGCCCCGTCTACAATCACCTCCTGCTTCGCAGGGTTCCCTCCCACTTTGAGGGGGGGTGAATCCTTCACTGGCCTGGAACTGGGCACTTGGGGATCGGGGTGCATGGCACCCCCCAGAGGTCCAGCCACCCCTTCCTTCACCACCTTATTGGCTGGCTGAGCAACAACCTCCTCCACATGCCCCTGAGTATGTGGGCCAATCTCTTTGACCTTGGCTCCTCCATCCACAGGCTGCAGCTTCTCGTTCCGGTTCTGCTCTGCCTCTGGGTCTGGCTGTCCTTCTTGGGGGGGTAACAAACATGGATCTCAGTGCCTAAACATTACTCTTTGACTGTAGCCCCACCCTCTTAAAAGTTACACACATGGATGTGCATTTGAGGGAATCGTATGCATGTGGGCGTGCATCCGCTAGCTGCGGCTGCATGCTGGTGCTCACCTGCTCCCCTTTGCTGCTGCTGCTGCCCCCCCCCTCCGCCCACCCCCCCCTGCTGCTGCTTCTCCTTGTGCTGCTCCTCGAAGGCGGCCAGCAGCTTCTCCTGCTGGTCCAGTAGCTTCTGTTGCTGCTCCTTGATCACCTGCAGGATCTCGGCATGGTCCAGCTGACCCTCTGGATGACAGGAGGGGGGCGTAAGAGAGCCAACGTGAGGGTCATGCCAAGGGGGGCCCGGCCCTTAAGCCACACCTAGCATCCCATCTCCTCTTCTCTCATGTATTGCCCCCACCCCCAACAATGACATTAGAAATTTTAACTGCATCATGTTTTGCATGTTTACTTGCTCTAGGCAGAGTTGTATAATTCAGGTCCAGAGAGTTAAAGTCCAGACCAGGATTTTGTTTCAACCAACCAGTTGAGCATAAAGAGTCACAGTCACAGAGTGTTCAACTAGTTGGTTGAAACAAAATCCTGGTCTGGACTTTAACTCTCTGGACTTGAATTAGCCAACTCTGCTCTAGGGTATCATTTCTGAACCTGGTCCTTGGGAACCCACAGTCTACATTTTTGCTCCCTCCCAGCTCCCAACATACCTTTAACAGTGTTCTTGATTAGCTGTTAGTTTGGGGGGGGGGGGCAAAAATGTGGATTCTCTGGGGGTCTCAGAGGACTGCGTTGGGAAACACCGCTGTAGGGCGATCGCATCGAGAGGGTCCCTATATAACAGCTGAACTGGAGAGCAGTGGGAAATAGTGGAGAACACAGCCCACCATGATGTCACTGCCTGACACCTAATCATCTAAAGACATGAAAATTGCAGGACAGTCCAGCTTCCATGACAGAGCCAATGGGGCCTCTGCCAAGTAGCAGAGCAGATAGAAAAGTCCATACTTGTACCCCGCCGTTTACTCGCTGCGGCGGGGTTCCGGCGCAAAGCAGGCGGAGAGGGGAGGAGAGACCAGAAGGAGAGAAGTTAGCAGGAGAAAGTAGGAGTGACAAGACATCTGCAGAGATCAGAGAGAGAAGTCAGACTCACACCACTGGCGCTCTTAGAGCACAGGCAAAGGGTGACGGAGCAGAGCCTGCGTTGCACAGCCTGCATCGCACAGCGATACATGATGCCTGTGTCACCCCTGTGTAATTCCTGGGTTTCTCCAGAATTAGTGGCAAAATAACAGAGCAGCTGTGACACACACTCATATAGTTTACGTATGCTTTCACAGACGGGGAGAGCAACGGCGACCCAGCCACCCTAGAATTATACAGTCAGAGCAATCGGGGACGGACTGTGGCTTTTCCACTGCATTCCGTTTGGGTTATATGGGGTGCCTGAACCAATCTTTCATTCTGCTCCAGAATAGCAGTGATCAGAGAGGCCCAATGAAAAGCCTTCCCAGGCGAGCCGCTTGCTAAATGTGCCTTCTGGGTTTTTTTTCTTGTAGAGCCTGCAGGTCTGTAATGTGGTCAAGACATATAAAACATGCCATGGGTTCAGTGAGGGCATATAAAGCAGCAGGGAATCGGCTCACGCGCACTGCCCTCCAGCTTCGGAGCGAGCTTAAAACGGCCTTGAAGCATTTTGTCAATGCCTGAAATAAACAGAAGTGGCCTGTCTGATTCCTCAGATAAGAGGGAGGACCCGGGGGAAAGCTGGGCTGGGACACACGCGCACGCCTGGCTCTGCTCCTTATCACAGCCTGACCACTCTGACCTTGCAGATCCGCCATGCTCTGGCAAACCCTGGAGACTGACCAGGCTTTCATTACCTCCGCCTCTCTGCCTAACAAAAATGATACCCTACTCACCCTCCACAGCAGCCTCCTTCCCTTCCTCCTTGTCCTTGGGCTCCTCCACCGGGACACGGGGGTCGTCTTCTGCGGCACGGGGAGCGTGATGGTCACCTGCACGGAAAGCGACGGAAATATCAGTGAGTGGACCACCAGGCTGCCCCAGCCATGCAGAGCCACCCCTGAGAAAACACTCACGTTTCTCAGAAGACACCGCCGGAGCCCTGTCCTCTACTTCTTTGCTCCAGTCCTGGGCACCATCCTTCCCAGCATGCACCCTGTTCCCCTCAGGCACTCTGTCCAAGTCCTTGTAGGGTGGTGTGTCATGCTGTTTCTCCGGAGCAGCGTTGGCCATGTCGTCTGGCTTTGGGACCTCTGCAAGTTTCTTCTCTAGCTCCACCCCCTGGACATGCCCCACCCCCTGCTTAGAGTCCTCCCCTCCATCTGCTACCTTGACCTCCTCCTCCAGCTCGTCCTTGTCTTTTCTCTCATCCACCATCACCTTGTCGTGAGGAATTGGGGGCTCGTGGCGATGGGCTTCCCCATCCGGCATGGCCATGCCTGTGTGCAAGGATGTGGGTGGGGGGTCCATAAGCATAAGGGACAAACGGCCTCATCACGGAAGAGTTACGCAACTGTATAAGCACAGGGAATTTCAGCGACGGATCTATCTTAGCATGAATGCTAATGCTAATCAGCGCCATTACGGAACATCGTTGTATTGTACTATATGAATTTGGGAATACTGCTGACTCCGTTATGACTGACCTGCATCCGGCCTGTCCAGCTGCACCTCCTGCCCCTTCTTTCTTTCTGGAATCTCCATGGGAACTTTGATCTGGGGCGGTTCTGGGGGGTCGCCCCCCCCCGCGGGCCGTGCGGGGTTCACCTGGTCCTGTTTCTCCATTGGCTTGTCCAGAACCACATTCTTAACTGTGGACAAAAAGGGGAGGGACAGTCACGCATGGAGGGGGAATCATTTGGGAAAGGGGGCGGAGCTAGTGAACGCAGACTGGGGCCAGCCGCAACATTCGAAGCAGCACAAAAGCACAAAAGGAAAAGGCAGCCTTCCGTTTACTAAACCAGATATTTATTTATATCTGCTTACACGTTATATTGTCATTAAGCAGCAAATGTCAGAACCAGTTATGATGAATAGACTAATGACTAGCTGACAAGTCTTTCCAAAGCAGTGGCAACATTTGAACGTTTGGGCTCAGATAGCAGCCACCTGCACAGTATGGCCACTAGATGGCAGCACCCTCCCAGCAAGGCTCTGACACAAGAGCACCCTGAACTACTGAGAGATCAAAGGGACATTTCATATACAGCCATGCTTTTTATCGCATGCCAGAGCGTTCTGACAAATGCTAACGACCGCATCTGTCACAGCCACCCGATTCAGTGTTTGGCCCGGCACCCATACAGCATGTGCCACCCCTTCAGGGTGGCGCGGTCCAGGCGGGCTGCCCCCATTGCCCCAAACATTGTTATATATGAGCCACACCCACCAGGCCAGCCAATCAGCACAGAGGGCTATCGCCGTGCCGATTTTGGGGAGGGGCAAAGGCATACCTTTGTTTATCCAGAAGGAGGACTGTCAGACATTATCGGAAGCAGGATAAAAGTGGATGACCCCCCTCCCCCCCAGCGCTGTCGACTCCCATCATGCCGGCACGCGATGTTTATAAAAGCTTAAGCGGCTGCCGGCTTTTGTTGCTCTAATTATCGTTTAATTCGAAACAACGTTTAATTAGGTTTGCGCTGACAGGTAACAGATTGCGCCTTGATTCTCACCCTGCTGTTTGTTTATACGTTTCGGGTGTGGGGGGGAGGGGCAGCTCCTCAGCTGGTTCTCATTACAGGGAGCATGTGAATAATTACAGAAACGCGCACACTCTCTCTCTCTCTCACACACACACACACAGATAAAGTATCTATATTTCCATTCTTGCCCCTGGGCATAACCCTAAATATGACAACCTTAGCCCCCACCTAGCCCCAGCCTTAAGTGAAATACAAGACTCTTGGTATTTTTGGCATTTTGATTACATGCACAGATATCTGCAAAATTGAGGTTTATATTGGGGGGGGGGACCTGAAAAATGTCTGCAGAAGCTGAAAAGTAACAGGTTTTATCACATTGTGGGGAGATGAATGAATGAGTGAATGAGTGAATGAATGAATGAAACTCACTCACTCACTCCAGCAGACAGAGTGAACCCGCTCAATTGTCCTTGAGCTATCCCCCCCACGGCACACAGACACTAATTACGCCTCTATTCTACAGCGAGCACTATACAGAGTCATTGCTCTCCCCCCCCGTTACTGTTTACCCTCCTCCTTAAGCCCCAGGATGAGACTGAGGGCCGCCAAAGGGACACCCCCCCCCCCCCAGTTTCTAACCTGTCTGCAGCTGTGGCAGCTCAGCCTGGCCCAGGTCAGGCTTGGCATTGCCCCCAGAGATGGGGGCTGGAGGGGGCGGCAGTCTGTGACTCTGCTCCATCGATACAGAGACCGTAGTGAAGGTGCTGATGAGGAGGATGCCCAGGCCGACCCAGAGCACCAGCTGGGGGGGGGGGGGGGGGGGGG
>JAODJW010000041.1:2884831-2900809 GCA_026777045.1 Hyperopisus bebe | reverse complement strand
TGACCCTCAGGGCTCGGGGGGGGGGGATTATGGGAGTTTCTTGAGGCAGGGGAATGAGGCGAGGTGGGGGCGGGGGGTTCCAGGAGGATCTAGATCTAAAAAGGGGGAGGGAAGAAAAAAGAAAAAAATAAGACAAAAAAACGGCGAGACAGAGTGGCACGCGGTATTGTTGTTTTGCCGTGATGGCACAGGCAAACAGATATGAGCCCCGGCATGGGGTGGCGCGGGGCGGCGTGGGGCGGCGTGCCAGCGGGATTAGGCGGTGCAGCTGTCTGTGCTCCTGCGATTAGTCCCTGTTCTGCCTGCCAAACCCCCTCCAACCATCCATTGTAGCGAATGGGCCACTCTCTCTGAGTAAACACGGCTTTGATGCACCCCCGTGCCATCAGTCCCCCCCCCCCCAGTTCTTCGCCAGCACCACCCTTTGCCCAGCACACCCCAGTGGTGGGGAGCTGGCTGCCCCTTTTTTTGTGGGGGAGGGGGGGGGGTCACGTTTTGGCATTGTTGCTGCCTGCGATCTGATCCGCCTTTATCTGCGTGAGTCAGCCAGTGCTTCCGGATGCGGCGGTGTAATTAAAAGGGGAACGACGGAGCGAGAGAAGGAGATAGAGGGAGAGAGAAAGAGATTCACAAAAGCCAAGAAATGACAGAGAGAGGCAGACAGAGACAGAGAGAGATTCACACAATCTAAGACATCCGTGGCAAATAAAGGCTTTAGCTTTTACTTTTTTCTGTTTCCCATCTCGTTCACTCTTCCTTCACAGCTCCCTCCATCTTTTGTGCTCTGCCTTTTTTCCCTCAGGATTTTGTTTCTGTTTTTCCGGTTCTTGCGCTCAGAGACGAGCACGCAGACACGCACTCACACGCCTGTCTATAGACACATACCCAGTTATGACCATCGCCTCGTCTTGTCTTGAGATCCATTGACAGCCGGAGTGGAATTCCTGGTGTGTGAACATATGGGCCCAATCAACCCCATTCTGGATCTGAAGCAGACTCATGTGTTCCTGTCCTGGGTCAGATCTACCTTTTCAGGGGCCCTTGGCAAAGCTTTACTTGGGAGATCCCCCCCCCCCCTACAAAAAAACTGATCGTTTGACTTCCTGCACAACACAGGTTTTTTTAGGAGTGATTGGCAGCTTCCTATTCTGCCTATAGCTACAGCCAGCCATATATATTTTTTATTATATTTATATATTTTTTATTTTCATGACTTAGTCTAGGCTCCCTTGTGCTGATTGGACCCTAGGCAGCTGGCTAGTTTGCCTATGTCTGGATGTGGCCCTGGATGTGGCCTCATTCATGCGCTAACCTTACACAGCACCAAGAAACAATCGCAGAGTATCGTCAGGCTACTAACCTCTTTACTTTGGACGCCACAGTGGTCAGGCAGGGGCCTTTTCTAGTTTAGCTTGTCATTTTCTCCCTTTCAATGATCCAACTGCCTCCCAGGCTTCAGGAGTAATACCTGTATATCCTGGGTTAGAGATTGAGCTGCCCGCCCCCCACCAAACCTCTTTCTTCAGTCAATAGACCTTTTTCCACGGCAACTGTTTTTCAACACCAATTGAAAAGGCCTTCATTGAGCATGGGGAGTGAGGCCCACCCTAAACCGCGAAGCTGGCCAGCCACTATTAAACAGTCGCCTCTGTTTCTCTTTTGTTCTCCATTTTGCTTTTCTTTGAACGGGTTACTCAGCACGTCTTGAATTACCAATCATGAATTCCAGCCCTTTCAAGGAGGGCCGAGGCTAGAGACTTGGCCCAAGATTAAATATGACTTCCGCTCTGGTTACTGCATTCAGAAGCTAGATGTGTGTGTGCGCTTGCAAGAGTCTGGGTCAGCGTTTGAGTACAAGCCGTCCTGTAACTTAAATGAGCCATCGTTTGAATACATCCTACTTCTTCCGCTCTCCAGATCCGCATCAGCCTTCAAAACAGAGGCTTGCTCTCTCCCTGTCTGGCTCCCTTGGTGTTAAACGCAGCTGCGGTCATAACTCGGAATCAGATTCGGGATTCACTCCCAAGCAGCTACAGAGGAGGCTTTGTGTTGGTGCCCTCACATCCACATCATTTTGTGGTCATTCTTGCCTCATTTTCTTGGGTTTCCTCTACTTGGATGTAGCCCCTGGTTTCATCCTGTTTGACTCTTTCCCTAAGTGATTCCTAGCACTGGGACTGATAAGCACCCATCTCCTTGTCTGTCAGGTGCTGGAGGTGCGCCCAGAAACAGGCGCCAGACTGACAACGGGGACGCGGGTGTGCGCATACTGGAGCGAGCGCTCACGGTGCTTGTACCCAGGATACGTGCAACAAGGTGAGGGAGACAGAAAGGTGTGTGTGCTTGGGTGCTTGTGAGTCGTTGACCTCATGTCCACTCTCATGTTTGGTTTTGAATAATTCGATTGCAGGGGGTCCTGGGGAGGAGCAAAAGGAAGGCAGTGTCATGGTGGAGTTTGACGATGGGGATAGAGGGTGGATCTCCCTGTCTAATGTCCGCTTCCTTCCACCTGATTACCAGATCCACTGTAAGTTGATTAATGACCAATTGGGTGAAAACCCAAAGAAAGAAAATGCTCTGATTCAATTCCCCTCCGTCCCCATCGTCGTTCAAATACTTTCCTGTGTGTTCAGGTGCAGAGCCACCTCCTGCGCTCCTGGCCTCACAAAGTCGCAGAGGTCGCCGGAGCATGGTCCTGGGGAAGAACACACCGTCCAATATCTCCTCTGACCAACTGGACAACGCTGCACCAACGCTGGCTGCAAGCGCACAGGACATGAAGAACGCCAGTAAGACCAAGCCAGGTAATCAGACCTGCACCACGCTTCATATGGAAAAATGCCTCTGGTTAGCGCATTCATTTGAATAGCTTAGCGGGAATATTTATCCAAGGAGATTTATCGAGTTTATCTCTCCGTACGGCTTCATATCTTGCTAAAGATCCAGCTATTTGTTCTTCAAATATGCTACAGAAAGAGGCCCTCTTTGGGCTTGACTACTTTGCTATCTACTGTCCCTGTCAAAATCACTGACGGAACCTACTAGGTTCTCGGTTGTTCCACTTCTCATAATGACTGGAGGACAGACCTGTAGCAAATCTGCAAACAAGGCTGCAGGGAATGTAATGCTGCATCTCGCTTATTCATCATGGGAGGTTGCTACAGCCATTGGGCTGCAGTGTCAGTTTCCTGTAACTGAAATGGATATGTGGTTCATTTCTGTCTCCCCTTCCCTCCAGGCAAACCAAAAAGTGTCAACTCAGGAACAAAGAGTCCCACGTCGGACAGTGTGAAAGAGAGCAGTACCCCCCTTCTCACCTGGCCGGCGATCGCTGTCCCCAGAAAAAAGCCCTCCCACAACTTCTTCCAGTTCAACGGCACCCCTAGGAAAACAACTAAAGGGAAGGATATGTTCCCCCTCCTCATGGGTTCGACTTCAACCCCAGCCAAAGGCATCTTCAGAAGTACCTTTGAGGTGGATTCCTTTAGCAGCATTGCTAATGGCTGCTCCTCCTTTGGCAGCCAGTCAGCCATTGTGCCTCTTGGCCCTAAGAATACTGCCTGCAGTCGGAGCAGGAGACCAGGAGAAGTCAGCGCTCTTCGGAGTAAAAAGGCTGGTTCAGAATTCCTGGTGAAGCTGGATCATGAGGGTGTGACATCACCCAAGACCAAAAACAGCAAAGCCTTACTGTTGCTGGGCTCCTCATATCAGGGTAGCAGGATGGACAAGGGATTCGGGACTAAAGGCTTAGGGGACATGTCTTCGCCGATGGGACACTCACACCCAGTGCTGCTCGTCAAGGACAACAAGAAGGGTGGAAATGCCCGTGCCGAGCTGCTGAAGAAGGGGGCCCCTCACCTGCGGAAGCCATCTCCTGCCCTTGCCATGGGCAACTACTCAGACTTTGCCATAAACTGCCTCACAGACTGCCATGGTTTCTACTCTGACATGGACGAGGAGGACGAGGAGGAAGATGAGGAGAGCAGAGCAGAGCTGGCTGCAGCCTCAGGTGGCCTGAGGACAGCGGGACGCTTCCTCTCTCGCCTCTCTGTGTCTTCCTCCTCTTCTGGGTCCTCTAGTTCCTCC
Organism: Hyperopisus bebe; assembly: GCA_026777045.1. Classification (NCBI taxonomy): domain Eukaryota; kingdom Metazoa; phylum Chordata; class Actinopteri; order Osteoglossiformes; family Mormyridae; genus Hyperopisus; species Hyperopisus bebe. Next base: position 2,896,723 of record JAODJW010000041.1, on the reverse strand, counting down.
AGCTCTGGCTCCCTGTCCAGCTCAAGCCTCTGCTCCTCTGACAACGACTCATCCTACAGCTCAGAGGACGAGGAAGGCTCTACACTGCTACTGCAGGGCTGCCTCTCGTCTCACCGTGCCCTGCTGCCGTCCACGGAGCCTCCATCGCAGCGGACCTTTGTGGCAAAGGCCATGGCCATAAGCAGTTCCAAGGGAGGAGTGGTCAACAGCAACAGTGCTCACAACAGGCTGGTCAGGAGGAAAGAGTGCATCAGCTCGGCCTCCTCACTGTTACCATCCAAAAGCTCAAAGGAGCTTCCGAGGAGAGACAAGCTACCACCAGCTAGTCCACCAAGGATGGCTCCCTTCCTTCCAGCACGGCAACTATGGCGGTGGTCTGGCAACCCAACCCAGGTGAGATGGCTTCACTACTATTTTCAACATGATACTGCAAATCTTGTAATAAGTGGAGACAGAATAAGGCTCAAGATCACACATTTGCTGAAAGGTAGTTTATACTTATGTTCATATGGTGAACTGCTCCCATAGACTAATGCTGGTTTCCAGTATATAGGAGTAAAATGATGTGTTATGTTGGGAAGGCTATATCCGCTGGCAATTGGTTTGCTGTAAACCAACCCAAGCACTGAAGGTGTAACTAGTCCTTCTAGACATTCATGCCTGACAAACTAACCAAGATCAACGTATTCAGTACGGTTCTGCATACAAGTATGTAATAGGGCCCAGGAAGTTGAGTATGTTACTAAGCAAACGACTTGCCAGAGGTTGTCCAGAATAAGCATGAGATTTCTGGCTGCTTCTGTGTCCACAGAGGAGGGGCATGAAGGGCAAAGCGCGCAAGCTCTTCTACAAGGCCATCGTGCGTGGCCGCGACATGGTGCGTGTGGGCGACTGTGCCGTGTTCCTGTCCGCCGGCCGGCCCAACCTGCCGTACATTGGCCGCATCGAGAGCTTCTGGGAGTCCTGGACCAGCAGCATGGTGGTGAAGGTCAAGTGGTTCTACCACCCAGAGGAGACCAAGTTGGGCAAAAGGCACAGGGATGGCAAGGTAGAGCTCTCTCTTACACTGCTGCAGACAGGTTTGGCTTTTAGGTTTTTCAAAGCTAGGATGTTCTTGGATGTTTTACCTCTGAGTTGCTTGTATGAATTCAGAATTTGCATACAACCTGCCTCAAAGTCATCCTTGAAGACTAGAGTATCCTTGTCCCTTGTTTACAGTTGTGTGTCAACATTTTCAAGGGCTGGTATTTTAATACTAGCTGGGAGACTCAAAGCCCATGTTTTATTTAACTATAGTAGCCTCGGGCATTAATCTTGTGTTCCTTTCAATCTGTCCCAGCATGCTCTGTACCAGTCCTCCCATGAGGATGAGAACGACGTGCAGACCATCTCCCACAAGTGCCAAGTGGTCAGCCGCGAGGAGTACGAGCAGCTAAGTCGCGGCCGGAAGCTGACCCCCGACAGTCAGGACCTCTACTACCTGGCTGGAAGCTACGACCCCACCAGTGGTCAGCTGGTCACTGCCGAAGGGGTGCCTATTCTGTGTTAGCAGCCCCCGATATTGCTCTTCTAGTGGCACTACTGAAAGACCTCGGTCAGAAATGATGGTCGACGAGCTGTGATTTTTTTGCCTGACAGGGGACACTGTGAAGGGCAGCGGTTGTGACCGCAGATATGCAACTGCCCCCTCTGTCTGAACTTCACCCTCTGCTTCCGCTACCCGCTGCTGGCACAGCGATGGAGAGTGGTAGACTGCTCGGGAAGTGAACCTTGGTCCAGCTGAGGGATGCCCCTTGGTACAGCATGACGGCACTGCAGAAGATGAGGAGCGGGAGTGAGAGAAAACCCCACGCTGTGTTGGTCCTCCGGAGTGCCATTCTGTATACCAGGGGCCACCGCGTCGAGGTTGACACTGGCACAGAGTGGAGTAGCGTCAAACGGGGAACCGATTCTGGTCCAAAGCTTGTCAGAGACCCTGAGAAACCTCTGTCACGAGCTGTTAACTACTGGAGCACGATCAAATGCAACCTCTGCAGGCTAAATAGAGACAAAAAAGACACAAATGGAGTTTGTAAAAGGAGGTCCTCTTTGACGACTCGGCGGTACGGGTCTGTATGTGCCCAGAACAACAAAAGGCACGGGTTAAGATGTGGTCCGAACTGGCCGGCTTCGGACCATGGGGGTGCACTGGAATTGTACAACTGGCACGAAGAGACAGGCCTTGCAGGAGAGCAGGCCTTCAGATGTGTACAGGATACTGTCTAAACCACAATTTGAGTATTTAAAACACCTAGGCAACTCAAGTAGTCATTAAAATAAGTATCCAAATTCCGTCTACTTAAGAATAACTGTCTGAGTAAGCCATACAAATCAGTACCTCTTGCCTATTCGAATTCAGGTGTAAAACTGTACAGATCAATGACTCTTTTCCACATTTTTTATACACATATCTCTGCAAAGAGAGACACTCGCCCCTCCTTTGATGTTTTTCGATCGCGACTTTTATTTTTGTAATGGTGGAGCGTATCGACTTAAGACCGTCCTGGTGAAGATGAGCAGACGGTGGCAGAGGAGGCTAGCCCTGCCTGTGCCTGGCTGAATTGAGACGGAGTGCAGTGAGGAGTGCTGGTGGCAGTTTGGAACGACGACACGGGCATATTCCCCTGGGAAGAGGCTCTGATCAGGAGCAAAGGAGCAGGAGATTGCCTGCCAGCCTGGCTATTTGTCCGCCTCATTACATTTCCTGTTCATTTGTCTTTTTCTTTTGGTAACTATTTATTTTATTTTTTTTCAAATCGCTACGCTACTATGAGGAGCAAAAAACTAAGAGACAGCTGCCTTGCCTGTACAAGAAGACAAAGACAAGGAAAATGCAAATCCTGAAACTTCACGAGGACACATTACAAGCGCCAGTGACCGACAAACGAAGCGGTCAGCGTTTGCTGACGAGATGCCGAAAGACGGTCTCTATTGTTACTTACCGACCCTCATAAATGAGGACTAAGAGGGCCAGCCTGGTCTCTGTGGGTGTGCGTGATTTTTCTCTGGTTTTGAAGGTCACTTTGAAACGTCAACACTTTTTTTCTGGCTTCAGAAACCAAAGGGCCGCTAAGGTTTTCATTAAATTATGATAAATTAAGTATATAAAAAATCCAATCAGAGTGTTGTATTTTTGTTAAATCCGGGAGCCTGCAATCAGATTGACGGACCTGATTTATTTATGACTAATTGACAATGTTGATTCTTACTTGTATCGCGGGAGCGCTCTCCGGCGTAAGCGTTACATACCCGTAACGTCCCTGTTACGTTGCAGCAACGTTGAGAGAACCCAGCGCGCGTGCGTGTGTTTGCGTGTGTGTCTGTGTGTGTTTTGCTGTTTTCTCGTCGCAATCGGACCTGCGACTCTGGCACTTGTGGGCCCGTTACGGCCTCCTCTGTGTAACTGTGAAGGACAATCAGACTAGCAGCGATGTGGCGCATTTTCCAAGGGGGCATGCATAATCAAACGCGTCATGTATTTGGGTGTTTTTTTTTTGCCAAAACCATTTTGTCATTCTTTTTGTTGCTGTCATTTAATATGCAAACCTGTAATAAGTTAAATAAGTGTGTGAATGAGTACATGTGGGGGAGGGGGAACTATTGTACATTTTTTTGTATGTTAGTGTTGGTGTTACGAACATTGCAAACCAAATAGCTTTAAAGAGAAATCAGGGGCTACATTAAATGTCGCTTACCTTTTTAACTGCGGTATGACCTAAATGGTTGATGTCCTAAAATAAAACAAATATGTATTTTACGCAAACTTACACTGGATTCATTTCTGAACATTGTTTGATAGCATCAGCAGCGTGCCTTTAGGAGTGTCTGTCCCCCACCCCACAGGAAGTGACATCATTGTGCAGCCTGATTTTGATACCCACAGGGAAATATTTTACTGGTTTAACAAATTTTGTTATTTAAGTTTGTTGTTATTGGATTAGTCATTGCGGTCTGTGTTCCCTCTTGATAAACAGTCGTGGTTATTTTCTAACCTTGCTGTGTACTGTAAGCCTACAGGCCATCTTATGCTAAGTGATTTAAAAAGTCAGTTTATCTTTTTTTTTTTTGTACGTATCAAAAAAAAAAAATCTCCAAGATTTCTTTGTCTGTCTTAATGTTTTAAAAAGGGCAGTACATTTTCAGCATTTTTTGACTCCATCTAAAGCTGTCATTTTTAACATTCTTAATCTTATTTTTAAAAAAGAAATCTGCTTGTGAAATCTAATGTTGAAAAGCACTAACTGCAAGTAGTGGGTCTGTTTACCGGAGACTCGAGGGACTCCGTCATTTTTTTAGTACAGGTGTCTAAAAGGTTGTCAGTCACTATTATATAATGGCAGCACTAATGATCACTGTCCTCTGTACCATTAAGAGACATTAAGAAACAAATTCAGTTCACACTAAGCCACAAAGCTGGGTGGCCATATTGCCCGTCCTCTCGCTAATACCTCCTGAATCATACTGCTCTTTCTTAATTTGATTAGAATCCATGACAGATCTGCGCTCCTGCTGGCCCTGTTATTCTCAGTGTTCTGCTTTTTTAAAATAGTTATTGGAGGCACAGGGAGATGGCCGGCCACCCTGGGAAGTTGGCCCATGACGGCAAAGGCCGGAGAAGCCCCCCAACAGACGCCGTCTGACGCATGTGTGAATGACACTGGATGAAGGGACACGAATGTACTGAGGACTGAGTGTATGAAAAAAAAACTCCAATTATGTAGACTGTGACTATTTCTTCCTGGAGCAGAGCACCGGAATCCGTAAGGGGGTGTAACTCCAAGGGGGGGCCTTTGCAGACGAGCGCAGTCGTGCAGAAAAAGGGACTTGCCTTCGCCAGTCCTTTTAGAATCAGACCAGTCGAAGTGTAACCCCTTGGTGCATGAAGGCGGTTTTTAAAAGGGCACGTGATTATGCGATTGGGCACATTCTTGTGAGAGAGGAAGTGATGTCACTGTGGCAAGATCACCCCCCCTAAAAGACACAGGTGCAATACTACTATAACATATAGAATTGCATTGATATTCAGTCGTTAGGATGCGAGGGCTTAATGCAACTGTGATGAATTACTGAAGGAGATGCAGGAACATCTCTCCTTACATGCCACGTTATTTAAAGTCGCTATCGACTGCGCTTAGGAGGTAATAAGCTAAGGGTTAAGGCGTGTACCTAAAAAGCGGTATTTCTCAGAGTTGCTAAATAAATATAAACATATTTTAACACTGATTGAGATTTTTTTGAAAGATCGATACTGGTATTTTGTAATTTCTTTGTTGTCCCCCCGCAAAGGTGTTCCATGTGGTGAAGATGTTGTAATGGTTCTACAGCGACAGCTCCGTTTCCATTCCACACTTTGGGTCGACGTCAAAATGGAGTTTATGAACTATGTAAAAGCATTTCAGTATTAAGATTTTTATATATGGCTTATGAATAAAGATAAGAAAACCATGGCATTTCTTTCTGTGTTTTATCCTGACACTCCGACCCCCTGCGTGCCTTTGATTATGTCGAGTTGTCTGTCACTGTTGAGCTGTCTGTCAAACATTCATTATAAGGTCCATCCCATTAACTCTGAACACCACGCATGTAATCACCTGAAATGTCTATCCAAAGTGACAATTTCATACTTAAACATTTCTCTATAGCCAGATATTACGTATGGAATCAATTAGTGGTAACAACCTTAATTTAGGGTAGAGGAACCACCACAAGCCTGCTACCAGATGTGCTTTACTAGGCTGTAACGTTACCCTCAGTTCTCTGGGTTGAATGTAGGCTCACGTCAACTGCACTTCATCAATTAAAGTAAACCGGCTAATTAGACTGATCGCACGCCACTCATGGTCATACCGCTACATCCTATTCAGTGGCGCCATAAATAGCTTGCGCCTATCCCGGCAGAGACGCCAACCTCCAACCCGCCCCCAGGGTCTCCAGACACATTGGCACCAAGGAGTCCGGCTCCTAACCTCCCCCTCCCCTCCAGTCACGCCCCCTGCCCCCAGCGTGTTAAAAGAGCTTCACCGGTTTAGCATCTCCTTCACTGGCTTCACACACTTCGCAGTCACAGATCACCAGGTCTCTCACTGGGAGGTACAATCGTGGAAACCTGCCATGTTTTTGATACCAATTGTATGCGTATGTATATAAGGGAACCCCCCCCCCGTTTAACCAGACTGCCCCCTGGCGTCACCCAAAGACCATCACTGTGGGTTCATGTGGGGCCTAGAAGCTCCTCCTCACCTCATAAACGCCCCAACCCCTGCATGACCTTGCGCTGGCGGCGCGGGGGGTGGGGGAGGGGGTGGCCTTAATGAATGAGGTGTTGCTGGTAAAGTGAAGAAGGCAAACAAGACTGGAGAAAGGAGGCCTGGGTACAGAAGGCATCTGAGAGACCATCCATCAGCCGCCGTGAAGCAGGGCACTCCTGGTGAACCTGTCTGTGTGCAGGGGGTTAAGGTGGGGCACAAGGGGCGGGGGCTCCAGATTTACCCTCAACAACTGATCTGGGACCAGTGTATCATGCAGCACTTGTCAGACAGGTCCAGGGTCCGCTGTGTGTTCACAGCAAACCGTTTGAGTGGCTACAGCCCAGAAACAACTGCTGCTGAACCAGCAACACCAAGCACTCTGAGATCCTGAACTGCATGCAGGTACCGCAGGACTGAGGCTGGTGCCAGCACCGCCCCCCCCCCCCCCCCCAGACGGACTCACAGTGCCACCCGTGTGTCCCAGGGTCACGGCCTCGGGTTGGGTTTTTGGCTGTAGGGGCAGCTGCCGGAATCGGGACACGCTGGGCGCTAACAGCTAATGCTCAGTGATTATTATTAAAGTCTCAGAAAGGTAATAAGAGGCGGCGCTAAGCTAATGCATGGAGACCTGATGAAGTCCAATACCGGACTAAGGTGGAGACGACGTGTTTAACGCTAAAAAGGAAACACGCACACACACACTCATACACAGACACACACAGACACACGCATTCATACACAGACACACACACACTCATACTCGCTCATTCACATACAGATACACACACACACTCATACACAGACACACACGCTCATACACACGCACACACACTCATACCCGCTCATTCATACACACACACACTCCCACTCTGACTTCTCTGCCGCTTCCCAGTCTGCTAATCCATCTCCACGCTTCTGAGGGCCACTGTCACAGGCTGATGCGCCTCCCCTGGGGTATTATGGGGGATTTGGGCAGTGGGGGGGGTTCCTGAGCTCGTGCCACCCCGCCATGGCACCCTGGCCGTTGGCAGTACAGCAGCAATACTGAAACGTGCCCCCCCGCAGTACATTTATGTGTGTCGCTGCCCTGCTCCCAGCCGCGGCGGGGGGCTCAGTCCGGGATTATCTGTGATTACACCCAACGGGGGAGCGGAGGTGGGGGGGATCGCATGCCCTCAGCAGCTCATCCAAATTAGAGAAGCTGCGTCTCGGGCGAGCATCCGGGTTTTTAACGATTAATGCGATTAGCAATACACCACCCTGCCACTGGAGGTCCCTGTACTTAAGGGGTGAATGAGATAGCCCCTCACCCCCAGCCTCACTGTCTGCTGCAGTGCACTGCGGAGCTGTGAATTAACCCACACTTCTCCCTACAGGATGGTGGTGCTCTGCCCCCCCCACCCCCACCCCACCCCACCCCAACAACATACTGTGGGTATTTTCAGGTGGCCTTTTCACTACAGATGCACAAGTTTTGGTAAACAGTACATTAGAATTTGGTGATCATTGTTGACACACCACAGTACACGGTGCACAACAACAAAGTGTCCTCTGCATTTAACCCACATGTGACATCGTGACATAGCAGGGGGCAGCTAATGCAGCGCCTGGGCAGCAGTGCTTGGGGGCGGTACCTTGCTCAGGGTACCTCAGTGGTGCCTTGCTGGTCAGAGACTCGAACCTGCAATCATTCAATTACAAGTGCACTTCCCTAACCATTAAGACACCACTGCCCACTCACACTACAACAGCAAAGGACAAAAAAGACACATTTTTAATCCTTAAGGTGTTTATAAACAGCTTAATCTTAATTTTAAAGGTGATTTGATCATGCAAACAATCATCACAGTGATTTACACTATATTGCCAAAAGTATTGGGACGCCCCTCCAAATCATTGAATTCAGGTGTTCCAATCACTTCCATAGCCACAGCTGTATAAAATCAAGCAGCTAGGCATGCAGACTGCTTCTACAAACGTTTGTGAAAGAATGGGTCACGCTCAGGAGCTTAGTGAATTCAATGATGATACCAGTGCAATAAGTCCATTCGTGAAATTTTCTCACTACTAAATATTCCACTGTCAACTGTTAGTGGTATTATAACAAAGTGGAAGCAATTGGGAACAACAACAGCAACTCAGCCAGGAAGTGGTAGGCCACGTAAAATCAGAGAGCGGGCACAACGCATGCTGAGGTGCGCAGTGTGCAGAAGTCGCCAACTGTCTGCAGAATCAATAGCCGCAGATCTCCAAACCTCGTGTGTCCTTCAGATTAGCGCAAGAACAGCACATAGAGAACTTCATGGAATGGGTTTCCATGGCCGAGCAGCTGCATCCAAACCTTACATCACCAAGTGCAATGCAAAACGTTGGATGCAGTGGTGTAAAGCATGCCACCACTGGACTCTAGAGCACTGGAGACATGTTCTCTGGAGTGACAAATCACGCTTCTCTATCTGACAATCTGATGGAAGAATCTGGGTTTGGAGGTTGCCAGGACAGTGGTACTTGCCTGACTGCATTGTGCCATGTGTAAAGTTTGGTGGAGGGGGGATTGTGGTGTGGGGCTGTTTTTCAGGGGTTGGGCTTGGCCCCTTAGGTCCAGTGAAAGGGACTCTTAATTAGCATTCAAAGCTATTTTGGACAATTTCAAGCTCTCAACTTTGTGGAACCAGTCTGCAGATGGCCTCTTCCTGTTCCAACATGACTGCGCACCAGTCCAGAAAGCATGGTGCATAAGTAAATGGAGGAGCAAGTCTGGTGTGGAGGAACTTGACTGGCCTGCACAGACCACTGACCTCAACCCGATAGAACACCTTTGGGATGAATTAGAGCGTAGACTGTGAGCCAGGCCTTCTCGTCCAAAATCAGTATCTAAACTCACATGTGCTCTTCTGGAAGAATAGTCAAAATTCCCCCTAAACACACTCCTACACTTGTGGACAGCCTTCCCAGAAGAGTTGAAGCTGTTATAGCTGCAAAGGGTGGGCCAACATATTAAAGCCTATGTATTGAGAATGAGATGTCTTTAAAATTCATGTGTGTGTAAAGGTAGATGTCCCAATACTTTTGCCAATATAGTGTATATTTAGTACAATACTTAATGAAAATGAATGTACATGTTACTGTGGCAACCAGGGCACCCCCCCCCCCCCACCCCGTGTGCCATTGCTCACCCTGGACACGCTCCTTCCTTTCATACTCCTCATAGTTTCAGAACAACACTAAGGGCAGCTTTACGTTAAGGATGTTGAAGTTCTAGAGGACGGTTTAAGCAGGGAATCATTATCCATGTAAATGGACGGCTGTCAGCTAGCTATGCAATGTGCAAAGGTGTGGGTGGTGGTGTGACTTGATACTCCTGCATCTCATTGGTCCGATTCGTACAGCTGCCACAATCACACTGGGACTGACCCCCACGACAAGGCTCAAGATGGTACGATCCATGCTTCACTAATGCCACAGATTGTCTCTCCTCTCAAGTCCTCATTGGAGCAGACTCTGCACACAAAGGCACAGATACGTGTGCCTTCCAAAGGAGGCGACTGGGTGTGCGCCTGTCGCTGGCGACCCTTGACCCTCTTTTGCCCTCATTCTCACCCAGTGGAGGACAAAGACGTTGTGGGAAGGAAGGAGAATGTCTAATGATTTGTGTCCCATGGGGATCATCTTTTGAGATGCTGTGTGGTTTGCGCAATGGCGCCCCCTATGGCAGATCAATCCCCTCACCGCTGTGGGAACACTTAGCTGTTTCACTGCAGACAAAAGGCAAAGCTCTTCAGGCTGTAACCCTAACCAAACCCAAGGTGCAGCACTTGACTGTAATTTGGTAGCAACAATGGTTCTGTTGCCATTGATACATTGTTATTTAATAAGAATGCAGGTGCTGTTATTTTACCTATATTGGCTGTTATTATTTACCATTTCCTCACCCCGGCTGTGCCTACCCCCCCGAGCGCGAACTAAGAGTGTGACATTCAAACTGAGTGAGTACTGAAACCGTGGAGTGGTGGTGCATCATGGGACACTGCTGGGGACAGCCATTCCCCCCGGCTGGACCCTTCCCCTCCTGTGTGATGGAGAGGGGGACAGGACACCTCAGCCTTCTGGCTTTTTCACCGGGGGTGGTCTTTAAGGGGTCCTCGGGACACAGAGAGAGGGGGGCTACGGTGCCGATTCCTGTGAAATCCCATTGATGGCGCCGTGGAGCATCCTCGCCAGCACAGCAGAGGGTGGCCTATGTTTTCATTGCTGCGTGTCAGGTGCTGATTAAGGGACGTCTCACCCACGCTTTGTCACACTCAAGGGGAGATTCAGGTCAGTCAAAACACAGATGTAATGGGTCCAGGGCCAGAGTGGAGCTGCATAAACAGGTGCTGCTCGTTCACAGTAACTTACCGGGAAGGACATGTCAGGACCAAGTGCCTGCAGAAGTGGTGAGCTTCTGGGCCAAAAACCCCTGACCTTGAATTTGGGTCAAGGGCACTGGTCAGCCCCGAATCCCGCGCCCTCTTAAACATACATGGAACTCCCACAACTTTGGTAGGACCATCTTTCTGCCGTCTATACCCAAATCGACGCCCTTGATTGGAGAGTGAAGCCTGTGTTCAAAAGTCGATGCAAGCGTTTTTTGAAAAACAATCCTTGATGGGCTTAATGACAGATCATACCACTGATGGCAGCTGTTCAGTAACCAAATCAGTGAGACCAAGTAGCCGGGTCTCCAGATCACAGGGTGGAGACAGTCTGCAGATCCATTCCGGTCAACCTTAGGACAGCATGGGCTCAAAGGCCTCCGTTCCTTCACAACTCTTCTTCTACACTCGACCAATCTTGGCAGGTCCTACATATATCTGCAGTGCAGAAGGCCATATATATATAGCATATATAACGATGGCTAACACAGCTAGCATGCAAGCTGTGAGGGACATGTAGCTGTCGAGAGGCTTAACATCAGGAAAGGCTTCTCCCCTCCTCTGAGAACCACAGCGTATCCCTCCTGGGTCACATGATCTGTCAGTGGGCAGGAAGCCCATGGAAGAGAAGTTTGGCCTCTGTTCTGTATGTTATTGTACAGTCTGCTGTCGGCTAGGTGTTTGAAGAAGTCAGGGTGGAATAGCCTGTCCCTTTGGACTGCAACATCACATTGCAGGCCAGTGCATCAGAGAAGTTGTAGGCCAGCCTTTACCCTGCTTCTTCTTACATAATTTTGATTGGACGATCTAAAATGGAAAACAAAAATGGCATCTCTGAGCCAAAATGGCCGCCAAGAATTTTAGGAAACCGATGACATCCAGCATTACATTTGTTTATGGATTACACTGGATATTTTTAAGGCAGGTAAATATAGTGCCTTTAATGTACAGCCTCTAAATCCTGCTTGGGTGTTGCTATTGTTGGGCAGGCGGGTCACCTTTCACTGCCTGGGCCTCATGAAAATATCGCCTTGCCCCCTGTGGGGGGGGGGGCAGAGCTCTCTGGAAGCCCCCGGCCTTTTCATTCCTGGAGGTGTCTGCAGGGGCAATCGCTCAGACCCGTCACCTGCACAAAATCCATCAGGAACCCGAAACGCTCAGCCCCCCCCCCCCCCCAGTGCCCCCATTCA
>JAODJW010000041.1:2819895-2849638 GCA_026777045.1 Hyperopisus bebe | reverse complement strand
GGGGGGGGGGGGGGGGGGGGGGAGCAGGGTGCAGGTGAACTGGAAAACAGAATGTTATGATCATGCACAATGGTACCCGCCCCCGCCCTGCCCCATCCCACACATCCCTCAACCCCCAGCCCCCCATTCTCCTGCCGATGGAAGTCCAGCCCCTGAGGTACGAAGCTGAGTGCCTTTCTGAAGACCCGCAAAGCTTTTATGACTGGTGTGTGTGACACGATCTGTTAGCAGAGTCACACATCCACACACACCAGCAATTATAAATGAGTTGTTTTCTGGAAAGAGCTGTGGGGGTGACACCGGCAAGGAAAACTCTGGGAAACCACTGGGCCACGTGAAGAAATAAAAGGAAAGGGGGCTGATTGATTAATACTAGCATGGCCCTGTGTGGTGCTCTGGGCGGAGCTCTGTGTTTCGCTCTGGGCGGAGCTCTGTGTTTCGCTCTGGGCGGAGCTCTGTACTCGCAGATGACAGACAAGTCATCTAGCGTTTTAAAGCAAATTACAAGAGCACCCAGGGGACCTGCCAAGTGGAGGAGCTGCCTGCTCTATTTGGCTGTGTGTCCCCCCCCACCACAACCACCACCGACCTGCATCATCCTCAACCACTCTACTGACACCTAGTGGCTGTGTGTTCTTATTACAGTTTACAACATGAAAAAGGCCCTGCAAAGAAGACAGGTTAAGGACCCTACTCATGGGCCCAACCGTGGTATGATTATACTCCTGGCCATGGGATTTGAACCCACAACCTTCCAGACACAGGTTCAGTGCCCTAACCCACAGAGCTGCATCCCCCACCCCTACCACATCAGCCCACGGCATGCAGTATTCTGCTTTAAATGACACGTCTGAAGCACTGATCTGCTGACAGTTTTTTTCAGCAGCCGTTTGGACTTCACCTCTACAGCCTAGAACTTTCTCAGTGTAACATTCATGCTCTTTGTGTGTCGTTTGCTTATCTGGAACAAAACCAGAAGTACTGGGATGTTCTTGTGAACCCAGCAATGTTACCAACTGATAATAGCAGTTGGTCTACCTAACCAGAACCTTCCAGCTGGGAAGTTTATGCCCCTGCACTGGACCCTGTACTGGTTAAGTAGCGGAAAGGTGGAAGGATGGATGAATTAAGGTGTTGCTCGGTGCTCTGTCTTCGGAATCACACCTCTCACTGTCTAGGCTGGGAGCCAGTAGTGAGGTAAGCTGCCACTCAAACACGTGGTCTGGGGCCACCTGGGGGCCGCAAGCAGTCACTACTCTAAATACAATATACTAAAAAATAAACGCGTTAGTTATTCAAGACATACGATGGCAGCACGTTCTACTAACCAGTCAGCTAGATATTATTTTATGAGCTAACTATTTAGTAAGAGAAACAGAAAGAAGAACACTGCCCCTGAATGAGGTCAACAGATGCACACGTTCCCGAGTCTGCTCACCGTAACCGGGACTTCAGCTCCGCATTTTCATAGAAGGTCAGCGAATGGCGACAATGAGGGATACGGACCCGGAGGGTGGGGGATTCTGGGCTGACATTCACGGCGCATCGCGTTGGGGAGGCTGGATGAAACGCGGCGGGAGGAGGGCAGGACGCCGCTTTAAGTAATTTGTCCGGAATCAGAAGAGTATTATAATTAAGGGTGTGTTTATCCTGATAATGATAACGGTCATACGGCATTATGCGTCATTAAATGTTAACCGCTAATATAATATTCCAAGAAAAGTATCGGCTTACGAAACAAAAGACTCAAAACCATAAGAAGCCGGTCTGAACAGGATAATTTTTCAGTATGCTAGGGCTTCACGCCACCGTCGGGAACCCTATGTATTACGTCACAGAGTGTTAAATAATTTATATGCTCAGCTAATATTCGATATACGGTAGCAGGAACCCCTTTGTATGTTTTGCAGGCGAGGAGTAGCGCTGTGGTCAGTGTTAACCTGGCAAACTCGTGGTTCTGCCAACAGACTATATTACTTTAAGGCTGGGGTCTCCAGTTCTGGTCCTGGAGAGTTACTGCCCAGCCGGTTTCCTATCCAGGCTGGCTTCTGATGAGCCACACCTGTTCTCAGATAGGATAGAAAACCTACTGGACAGTAGCTCACCAAGGAGTTGGGGACCCCAGCTTCAAGGTGTTATCGTGTCTTGTCACATGTCTTGTCAATGCAGGGCAACAACTGCACGCTGCTCCCCGCTGGTGTAGCCCACTTACCGGAGCGACAGCATTAGCTAAAAGCCTGATCTGAATATTAGCGAGCTCATGGCGATTACCAGGCCCGTGGTTAGCTTTTTGGAAGAACACAGGCGAGATAGACACAGGTGAGATAAGGAACGAATGCTCATCGAGGAAACACCTAGGGAAGAAATGAAGCGGGGAGGGGGAAGGGGGATGTGTGAAGTGAGCAAAGAGTGGGCGGCGAAGAAGAGGGATGTGATCTGTGTAAGAGGACAGAGGAGAGAGATGTGAGCTCTCAGCCTTCATCATGAGGGCCTCAGCGGGGCCACACGGGGGAATCAGAACCTGGGGGAGAATCAGGATCTTTCATCAGCTCGCCGGCTCTCTACCTACGGCTGGCTGTGGTCAAGGCACTCTCTAGTTCTCATTATGCCTGGATGGGTTGCCTGGCCGGGGACAGCTGGAAATTGAGCCCTCCCCCCCTCCCCCCGGAGCCAGGTTTTCCTTGCCGTGGATCTCATATAGACTGTCAAGAGATCAGGACATTTTTATTTGTTAAAAGCCTAGACAAAACCATTGCTCTATGCCTTCTCCTGCCTTCCCGGCTATCACAGGGCCGGAGGTGTCGTTATTAAATTCTCAGGCAATAACAACAAAAACATATATAATGCCTTTGCAGTAGTATTCACGCCCTGCGAGCGTTTCTCAAACGCCGCCAGATTATGAATGATAAACGCGTGTTTGTCAAGTGATAATGCTTATTTTCGAACTGCCACACTCAAATATGATGCTAAAAGCCAGAATTAATGATTATTCTGCATATAACGGGCACATAGTAATCAGTTATTCCACTTAGGTATAGGATCTGACTATATAAAGCCCGAAAAGATGTATCGTTTTACATGTTAAATTTAGATGTTTTTACCACAAAACCTTTCATTCCTAATTTAGAAACGGAACATTCCAGGAACTGAACTGTCTCAAGGAACAAAACCTCAAATGAGTAGCTTTGAGTGTATCACTGTAATTATCATTTATTATTAATCATTATGCTATCAGTAGACAGAGCCATTAGCGGTCATACAACCATGAAGAGCTACATAAGCATATTAAACAATGAATTAACAATGTTGGCTATGCATCAGAAGAGGACCTGTGAGACACCAGGAGGCACGAAGAACCCCAGACCTTAAATGGCTGCCGACATCCATCCTCCTGACTCTGCTGCAGTGTTTCTGAGACCTGGTTCTAGTCCGTCCTGGCAGGAAATGATGGATCCCAACCATTGTGGGACAAGCTATAGGCTTGGTTCTAGAGATGCCAACCATTAGGGATTCATATGGCAGGCAGGAGTGGAAAGCCAGCCAGCTGGTAGCTGTGAAGGGGCTGAGGAACGTGGTGAGAAGCTGATCTGAATGGCCACCACACCCTTCAACAACTGTTGGAGTTCTGAGCATACTATTGGTATAATGAATACATGTGTAGGACTTTCATAGGAACAGTGCTAGCCAACCCCATTGGACGACACAGGGGGCCGGCTTGGGTGCCATCTACAGAGGGGGCGCCAACGTAGTGTCACTATGTCTGGGGCAGGGGGCGTGGCGGTGAAGTACACCTCGGGCAGCATGTGGCCTTTGGCCAGGCTTGCATAGGAACACAGAATAATCAGAAGCTCTATCTTCAGGCTTTGGTACTTAGCCCAGAGTGTCTCAGCGAGTATGTGGCCTAGTATCTAATAGTTTTAGTGCTATTGACAGAAAATTAAGTTACAAGACAAAATGAGATCCCAGTGATGTCCCCCTGGTCTCCGGTATCATAATTAGCGTATCAGGCCTGAATCTGTAGCCTGGGGCAGGCCGACGGCCAGGCCGCTTTGTGTGTGTAGATATGCCTGCTGGTCTCTTCCTGAGGAAGCCTGCCGTTTTCTGTGAGGGAATGATTCGACCCTGCAAAATGCTTACATAAAACACACGTTTGCCACTGCTGTCCCACCATGTTAAACGTGTTTTTACTTATGTACTTAGTTGCCATCTACAATGTATCGTTAGTTTCCATTGTAACCGACTCAAAAGAATCTTAAACGAACAGAAGCCGAAAAAATTCCAAGGATTATTTAGACTTACACTGAGTCTGGGAAATTGGTGTAATCCTCTTTCCGAAAGAAAGAAAGAAAGGAAAAAACAGACAAAGGAAGATAAAAAGTTTATGCAAGGTTTGCATAAACAAGGCATGCTTTTCCTAACAGCAGCAGCTCTGCAGAGGAGGACGGGTGCGTGTTATGGCTACATGTTATGTTGATGTAACCTTGGCAGGCTGGCTGTCTGGAGGCTGTTTGTTTACTGTGATGTGTGATTGTGCAATATGAGTGTGTGTGTGTGTGTGTGTGTGTATTAGACACTCAGATGGTTAGAGGCTGACAGATGGAGGAACACTCATCTAACCAATCAGGACATGGGGGGGGCATGGATGGGATTGGAGTGGATTAATAACTCAAAGAGATAAAGCGTGAGATTACGGGTCAGCAGATGCATGCTGTTGTGGTTGTTCTCCTGCCAGGCGTGTAACGCATCATCTCCATGGTTTTATGAAAATTTTCATATCTTAATCATTCAGAGGAGACTGTTATCCCGCATGATTCACAAAGCTGGGGGTCTTTAATACATCACACTGTGATACAGGCATGGAGTGGATGCAATTTCCTCTAATGCATCAGGAGCAACATTTGCCCCTTTCAGGAATCCGGCTAGTTCTTTTAGTCACATGTCTGGTTTCTCCTACTGCGCACACGTCACTATCTGTGTGCATTTAGAGTGTGTGTGCAGGGGGGGGGCGGTAACCCACAGCTTCACACATACAATGGACCCACACACAGTACAAAGGAAAAGGTCCTATGAACGTGGACTGGAGAGGCCCTGAACCGGAGTGGAGCCACGAAACCCCATCTGACACTGAGCTGGTAACTGGACACCCTGGGCTGGGCCCGACGACTCCTACTGCCCATAGGTGAGGGCTCACGTTTCCTAGCGTGCCAGGAGCCGGCAGGGGGATCTGCCATCTGCAAGGGCTGGAGAGGCCCAGCAACAGAGAGCGCAACCTGGGGGAGGAGGGAAAACAAGAGTCCGCATCTCTGACAGCCACATTAACTGGGCGCAAAGGGAAGAACAAAGGGAAGGACAAAAGCCCCCCCCCCCACTCCACACTCATTGCTGTCATAGATTCCCTAAGTACAGGATCACTCTGCTCTGGGAGGCTTAGAGACATCTAGGGGGCTAATCCAAGATGCACTTGATTAAGAGTGCTAAACAAACACACAGCCGATTTTGTTAGGTAGGTAAGACGTGGAAAAGTTAGGGGAGGGGACAGAGAGAGAGAGAGAGAGAGACAAAGAGAGAGAACACAGGATAGAGGGAGGGGGAGGGAGAGAGGTGAGAAAGCAGAGCTACATCCATCTTTCTTTATCATCACACCAGGGTTTCTCATTAGCAAATCAGGGGCTCAGTAATCCAGCAGGTGGTAGCAAGAGAGAGCAGAAGAATCAAGCTAATGCTGGACAGGGAGGCCGTACATCCAGAACTAGAGAGCTGATGTAGGGGCAGAGAGAGCGAGCGAGAGGGAGGGAGGCAAGCAGAGCAGGAGAGAAACGGCAGGATCCGCGTGACGTCAGTGGCGCCAGGGATTGAGGTGTTGAGTCCTGCTGATTTATCCGAGCTGATAAGGAAAGAGAAAAAAGCAGGAGCCCGTGGAGGTTCCCCGGGAGAATCGGGAGACGGACAAAAGGAGGGAGCCAAAGAAAGAGAGAAGCTAGAACTCAAGAACATTCAAGACAATCTAAACTTAAGTACAAGGGCAACCGAGTGCAACACATGTAAGTATAAACCCTTCAGAGGACTTACAGGACGATAAAGGAGGGGGTGCTATTAGTATTATTATTATTATTATTATTATTCGCTAATATTTTCAGCCATTTCTTTCTACTCCTGGTGCTAACCCCTTTCCTCCCACCTCTAATCTCCCCAAACCTCCTGTAATCCAGCTGCCTACTAAGTTAGACCAAGATGCCCATGAACGGGATAAACAAGGCACTGAAACTGCAGTTTGGGCTCATCAACCACGAGAATCGCTACCTGACGGCGGAGGCCTTCGGATTTAAGGTGAATGCATCTGCGACCAGCATGAAGAAGAAGCAGATCTGGGTGCTTGAGCAGGATGAGAACGACAGCCAGGTGATATACCTGCGGAGCCACCTGGGCCGATATCTGGCCTCTGACAGGGACGGGAAGGTGAGCTGCGGAGAGGAGAAGCCGGAGACGGATTGCCGCTTCCTGATCGTGGCGCAGTCAGATGGCCGCTGGGCACTGCAGTCTGAGCCCTACCAGCGATACTTCGGAGGCTCAGAGGATTACTTGTCTTGCTTTTCCCAATCCATTGGTGAACCGGAGCTATGGGCCGTACACCTGGCGCTACATCCACAGGCTAACCTGTTAAGCATTAGCCGCAAGCGCTACGCCCACCTGGCCGTGTCTGACGATGAGATCTCTGTCGACAGCAACATCCCTTGGGGCGTGGATTCCTTGCTCACCCTTGTGTACCTGGAAGGCAACTACTGCCTGAAGACCTGTGACAACCGCTTCCTTAATCACGATGGCAAGCTGGTGATGCAGAGTTGCCAGGGCACGAGCTATACCCTGGAGCTCAAGTCTGGAAAGCTGGCCTTCAAGGACTGTGAGGGGAAGTACCTCTCCCCTGTGGGCCCAACTGGAACCTTGCGTTCTGGACGCTGCTCTAAGCCCGGCAAAGATGAACTGTTTGACTTGGAGGAGAGCCGTCCACAAGTGGTCTTCCAGGCAGTTAACAGCAGATTTGTCTCAATCCGACAAGGTAAATAGCTCATCTCAGATTGTAGTTGCTGGGTCAAAGTACTTTTCTGTAAGGTCTTTGTAAAGACTTTTCAGCTAAAAACCATCTGTAGATTTTTTAATTAGTATTTTTATAAATAGTGCCCTGCGATGGGCTGGCCCCCCGGCCAGGGTTGTTCCCTGCCTCGTGCCCGTTGCTTCCGGGATAGGTTCCGGACCCCCCGCGACCCAGTAGGATAAACGGTTTGGGAAATGGATGGATGGATTTTTATAAATAGCAATTTAGGTTCTTGGCCAGATGTGAGCATACAAATTTTATTTGAATAATTTCTATTTGAAGACAGCAGGTTATCGTGCAGTAATTTGGATTTGTTTGTACTGAACTGCAAGCTGAGAATCTGTGCGCATGACTTCATGTTGCAATTAGGGACCAAGGTCGACTGTATGGTCAAAGAATCGATCACACATGAAATGTAGGACGCTGACAGATGTGTCTTGTGGCCCTTGTTGTTTTGCCCAGTCTTTCTGCGATGACTTTACGTTCATGTATGCATTTCACTAAATGCTTAATCTGTCCTCATACCATGAGAGGCCTAACTTGCTTCTACGGCGGCATGATATAACCACTAAATGTTTTTGACTTGTTCCACCACATCTCCGATCCAGTGGTGTCAGTTTGTGGGTGATCTCTATTGTGCTGTCACGTCGAAGCATCGTCATCTTTCTGTCAAAGTCCATTTATTCATTTGCGCTACTCTGCAAGATTTTGTCTTACGCAGTAGACGCAGTGCGAGGACAGCGCTAAGCTGCGCATTATCCCGTATGAAGCTATTTGCAAAGGATACTCAATGATCCACAAACTGCAGGCCACGACTCACTTTACATTCACTGCGACTGCTTCACTGCGTTTGTCTGAAAGATGAGAAACAAGCAGTCGCCTTATCTCTGCGGCAAACAGTGAAAAGACATGAATAGAAAGTAGGTAGAGGTTAAATCACCCAATTACATATCTAGCCAAAAAAATGAAAGAGGGCCGTTTTTGGCACTAGATCACAATATAAACATTTTTAGTAATTGTGATATGAAATGGCCGCTGGTCAGGATAATCAGCAGCGGCTATAGAGACTCTCTGAATAGACAAACACTCAGACCCATTCAGGCTGACCTGAAATGCACAGTGAGTCTGATCCAGCAGCTTGCACTGTCCATTGTAAATTTCCTAAACTGTGGCCAGCATTCAAAGCCCCCCCCCCCTTTCCAGCAGTCCATTCCCCCCCCCCCCCCCCCCCAGGGCTTTCTAACAGAGACTCCTGTCACCAGGACTATGTACTGCAAACCTCAAGGGGTAAGCCAAGCCCATCTAATTGTCCGTGTTGTATATTCGGAGCATTTCCAATGACCGAATTCAGGTGCAATTGGAGAGACCCCTTTTTTTTCAATTACTATCTCGAATCTGATTCCAAACCTTCTCCTCTCACTCAGCAGAACCCGTATCTAGATCTTGGATCCGCATGGAGAGATGAGGCCAAAGCTAACCTAGCTCATCTTAAGAAAAAAAGAGTGTCAAAGACAGGTGCAATGAATAATTAATTTGAGACGACATTTCATTGATGGTGGAGTCTGCTTTCAGAAACACAAGCCCTGGTCTGTCTTTATGAGGGGACAACAGGCACCACAATGGCACCTAAATCAGAGAGTCCTCCGGGACACGTGGCCTGACAGGGAAAGCGGCCTCGCTGAATAATAATAATGTAGTGTGTGAAAGTGCCACAGAAGGCAATGAAGGAAGGAGGTGGCAAAGAGGAGTGAAAGGAGGTAGTGAAGAGGAGCAGAAGGAGGCAGCAAAGAGGAGCGGAAGGAGGCAGCAAAGAGGAGTAGAAGAAGGTAGCGAGGAGGAGTAGAAAGTGGTAACATAGAGGAGTGGAAGGAGGTAGCATAGAAGAGTGGAAAGAGGTAGCAAAGAGGAGTAAAAGGAGGCAGTGAAGAGGAGTGGAAGGAGGTAGCGAAGACAAGTGGAGGGTAGCTGAGGTATTTTTGAAGTAAAAACCACCTTGGGGTCTAAAAACGATAGATCATCAGTGCAGGACAGGTGCAGAGCGGCCCTGCTGCCATTAGCATCACAGAACTATAAATCAACAGGCTTCTGACACTGGAACATGGAAAGAGCAGCGGTGGGCCGACATCTAGGTGGGGCGGCGGCAAAACTTCTTGCCATGTGGAACAAAATGAAAGGATGAAAAGAATGGAAAGATTCCCGATGCGATGGTGACTGGTTGTGTTAAGGAGCAGTGCGGTGTCTGGGGCTGAGGACGGGGATGACGTGACGTAGTGGCAGGATTCAGTCAAACTACAAATCACTCTAGTTTATATAGAAAGATCCATAAGTTACGGTTACGCCTTCATTCGAAATGGCTGCCACTGCAGTTAAGATCCGTGTCTGGAGAACAGATCCAGAGCTATAACCTGCCCCAGTGGTTCTCACAAGCTCCATTTCTTGACCACCATACCACCTGCTGCCATCATTTAAAAAAGCTAAGCAATACTTACATTTCTCAACGCACAATTAAATTTGAACCATCATGGCCGTTTGCTTTTAATAGCTTCCCAGTGAAACACAGGTGAGCCGTCTCGGTGGTGGGACGTGAAATGCCAGCATCTCCGAAACCAGCAGATCAGGGCTTCGGAATGTTCTGGGCCTGCCTGCACGCGGCTGCTGAGTCCACGTCTGTCTATGATCACCTCAGCCTTCGTAACACGGGGACATTTGTTAGAGTCAGAGTTCAGGGCGTATCTGACTGCAGATATCCACGTGGCTGATTGTGTCTGCCATTCCACTGCCATCTGTTTTCGCTCTAGAGTGCAATGACACCATGTGTTACGGCAATCAAACACAGACCATGGGGTTTTCAGTCTCATGTTTATGGAGCCCCGTGTTGGATGGATGGAGTAGCCAATGTCTTTGAGGAGGTGAACAGCCTTTTTCCTCCATGGCCAAACTCCAGCTGCTGAAAGCAATTTAGTAGAAGCTACGACACTAATGAGCTTAGTGGTTCCTCACCAGCGAGCGTCTGGGGATGATGAAGGACAGCAGCGATGGCTTCCGAGAGGGCACGCTAACGTTCCCTAATCATTCACGGCGAACGGGAAAAATTCCGCCCTCATTAAATCGAAGTTCTTTAAGCCCAGCTGCCACGGCAAATATTAATGGGCTTGCAGAAAATGCAACCTGAAGGAAGCGAGCAGGAGGCCAAAATTCTTCAACTATCGTAGCCACAATGGGATGGACATGATGGATGGCTGGAGTCAGGTGACAGGGTTTACGGGGCACCTATGCAGTGCTGAGTGAGAACTGACCACCAACACAAAAGACGAAGTACCAGGGGCTCTTGAAAGACACTTTATCCCGTCCATTGTTGGCTCTCGGTTTTTCCTTGAGCATTCTGTGGATTGGGGACCAATCATGGAACTCAATGGGACAAGCTGATTGTGTGCCAGCAGTGTGGAGGAGTGTTGAAGGCTGAAGAAAAAGGAATCAAAAAAGGAGGGAGGAGAGAGAAGGGGAGGGCGGCGGGTGAGAGAGGGACATGGTGTCAGCTTACCATCAATTATTTAGCCTCAGCTCCGAGCACCTTGCCGATAAATTACCAACGCCTTCTCCTGTTATTCAGCTGGCACTCTCGAAGTGGCCAGCGCCAGGGACTGGAAACGCAGCTCAAATTCTGGATTTGATTTTGGGACTCATCAGCCGACATGTCCTCAGGTCCTCTGAAATCCATTACATCCCAACTTGGTATAGACCAAACAAAGCTATACCATTCCTGTTTTCTTGTTAATCATCAATGCTGGGCCTAATGAAACTTGCGTTCACATGTCCCAGGTGTCAGTTGACCAGCAGCCGTCCAGCACGGCACCGTTATCCACTAGTTCACCGAACAGTAAACCAGGAAAACAGACTCTGTGGTCGCTGGAAGTCATCTGTGGGCGTATAGGAAGGTGTGTCCCATAACCGGTGTGGTTAAGTGGTGTGAAGCAGTACTCAAAGGAGAAGTGTGGAACAGCAGTCAGTGTAGGGGCCGTGAGTAGTGCATACATCTGCACCGGTCATTACTACAGTATGAGAAACAGGTATGTAAACAGCACAAGGGCTGGGGTCAGGGAAAGAGGTCAGGTTAGCAGGTAACCCCCCCCCTGCTCTGCTGAGACAAGAAGCCACCCTTGGTGAAATCGTTTTGTGTTCCATATCTTCAGCAGCAAAAATAAAAAGACTTCTTAATCTCTCGAGGTCTGTATGGACATCACAGTGGGCTGGAGGGACTGGTGCTGGGTTATGATTCCGTACCGTTACTGTTATACCTTACACACCTTCCTTACCACCACGCCTACAACTACTTATCATGGAAATAAACAGCCATTTTGCACAGGAATATATATACCACACATCAGACTTTATACCAGGGGGATATTTAGCTAATTATTTTGGAAGAGGATTGATAGATGTCCTTGGTTTTCTCACAGGGTCCAAATAGATAATGCTTATGCCTCACTGATAAGTTCTGTGATATCCATAATGACTGCAACAATTTAAGACCTTATTTTGCTGTCTTATCTTCATGTCAGATCTCTTGACAGTATTGTTTCCTTTGTTGAAATGCCCTTCAAAATACTGTACTTGCTGCAGAGGAAAAAGTGACCCCTACTGGTCCATCTACCCTATATTCTGGCCTGTTACTAGCAGCTTGATGGCTGGCAGAGGTCATCCATCCAAGCGCAAACCAATCCCACCCTTACATAGCGTCAGGAGTGATGCACCTGCTGGCAATGAATTATTCACTCACATATTTAGAAATAACATGGCTCTGTGTAAAGCAATCAACATAAAATCATAATAAACATTCAGTGTCCACCTTCGAGAAGGGACACGGGCAATGAGGCCAGGAGTAGGTCAGTTTGGGGGGGGAGGGGCAGGATTAGACATGCCTGATGGCCACTCGGCGTGTCACATGGTCCTCGGTAAGTCGAAGAAGGGAGGGCAGCTGGCAGGGAGACCCAGGAGCTGACCGCCACACACAGATTCGCTGGCCTGTAAGATCCCCCATCAGCCTCCTGTGTCGGCCCACATGTGGTCCGGTCGTTGCGCCCGGCAGGGATGGTGCCGTCCGCTTTGAAGCGAACCTGCTTTGTTCTGACTTCTCCTGGGCCGGGCCCCCTAGCCGCCGCGGCGGCTCGCAGACGCAAAGCCGCTTAATGGTACCTGCACTGCCGGCTTTGCCAGCGAGGAGGGAATTACAGCCAGTTAGCTGACTGGGCTGGAGTTGGGTGGCTGAGGGCAGGATTTGCGCAGTAAAAAGGATTATGGAAAGGACAGAGGGATATTTCTGTGGCATCTAATTTGGACGGTGGCTAACACAACCTGCCGTGGTCAGTTTTGTTTTGCGTGGGCTGTTTATGTATTTGCCCGTTACCGTCTTTTTTTTTTAAGCGCGGGCATCGCTCAGGGTGAAGGTTAAACAAGAATTGCTGTCAGAGACAGAGACACTGCCCACAGATTGAGTGGACTGACCCTTGTTATAGATGGGAGATCAAACCAAGTTCTGTTTAAAAAAAAAAAAATGTCAGCTCTATCACCCCCCTCAACAGTTGGCACTCAAGGAAAGGTTTCGGGCTAATCTCTGAGTCCTGAGGGCCACCCAGGGCTCACACACGGGCCCCCGCATCACTCCCAGAGCTTACGGGGGCTGGGTGCTGAGCACGGCACAACATTGGCTCTGGGGACGTCCCACCCTGCTGTGCGGGGCCCGCCCTGGCTTTTAATCAAGCCGGAGTCGGAATTTGAATCATTCATGAGACACATGGGCCTGCAAATTCATTAGGGCCCGCCTTCGCGAAGACGGCAGAGGCCTCACTTCAAGATGAATTCATTTGAATATCGGGACCCGGCGAAGGCTAATCAGTTAATGTATGCTAAGTCGCTCTTTACCCCCCGCTGAAGTTCATTCGTCAGCCGACCAATGTCCGCACATCCTTAAAATGCGCTACAGATTGAGCTCTGATTAAAATCAGTTCATCCAAAATCCCATCACTTGATTTACTAAGGCAATTTACAATCCCAAGGATTCAGAGAATTTGAAAATGTGTTTTTCATTGCAAGTACTTCCAAGCTATTACATTATGAGGCTGTATATACTGATTCCCTCCAAATTTTAGACTATAAACTCCATGACAACAGCACTTATAGTTGTAAATCTTCTTTGCGTAACACTGCTGCCTGGAAATTCCTGCCCACGTACAGGAATATCTTCCATAAAATCTTCTTTCCTGTTGTCTTGTACATTGCTTCCAGCCTGAAATGTTGAGTGCTGCATTGCTTGATGCAACCTTTGAGTCACGAACATAAAAGCTGAAGCATTTTTGTTCTTCCTTTCACTTTTATTGTTGTCCTTTATAAATAAAAATTAAACCCCAGCACGAAAACCGAAGCCAGTAGGACCGGCGAAGTCCCACAGCAAGGTCAGAGCCCTGTGGGAACGCTAGCTGTACTGTGGGTGTCTCATCAGCAATGCTGACACGAGTCGCCCTACATAGTAATATGGTGTAAATCAGTCGCGGTGTCCAGACAAAAACACTGCAAGTGGCAAACTATTGATTATCATTAAAACAAAACGACACAGAGCAAACGAAGCGACCTCCTCCAGCCTCTCCACAACTTGGTAGCATGGTACCACACAAGCTGCAAGATGGCACTTTGGGGCCGACCCATTTGTGGGGGCAGTGAGGCTGGACTCCATAGGCCCTATGTGCATAATAAATTACAGCCAGGACCCCCCCCTCCATGACGAATAAGCCCTCCCACTTGAGCCCGGGCCCTGGACAAGTTCCCTGGTTTTCCCCCCGAGACGGTGAGCTGGGACCCCCATATCGGGACACACCAGGCACAAAGCAGGGGCCCAAACTGGGGGCACAAAGCGGGGGACACCTTAAATCGGCTAAATTCATAATGTGTAATATATACATAAAACTTTGGGGAAAAGAAGGTCAATCTGGTTAATTCTGTGGGTCCGGCACGTACCTAATAAACTCCAGGTGCTCAGCTCTCAGGGGAGATTAGCTCATGGCTGGCGTTTCATATAGCGCTGCTTCGGAGGAGCACGGGGGGGGGGGAAACGTACAGGATCATCTCGGCTCTCCTCACACAGACGGATATATTATGACAGCTTCACTGAAAGCTGCACGGTAGCACAGCGCGCTTGCAGTGAACAGTTTTTAAAAATCAAAACAATGACTCTGACCCTTGGGGAGCAGCTGGCTGCAGTCTCGATACCTTCTCATTTCCTGCGAAGGGGTTAGCATCTCGGCTAATCAGGATGACGAGACGGAGATGGAGACCTTCCAGATGGAGATCGACAAAGAGAGCAGGAAGTGCGTGTTTCGGACTAAAGCGGGCGACTCTTGGACGCTGGTGTCCCACGGCGGCATCCAGTGCACAGCTACGGAAGGGTAAAGAATTTCCTTTACGTTCTCTTCTTTACACCCATCTATTGTTGAATTACTCAGAACTGCCACTGATTACCAAGGCAAGCTTGTGACAAACCAAGAATATGTCAAGCATATACAGCAGCCTAACACAATGACATATATTCCATGTGCACCTTATATGTGCATCTGTGACGACTGATTAAATTTCAAGGGTTACTTGAATTTCACGCTCTATTGGTGACTCTGGCCCAGTCACCTGACCATAACGATTAGGTCCTTATCACCCAGATCTTTACTCCTGCTCATATCTACTGCATTTAATATGTGTGTGTGTGTGTGTGTATAATGTATAATGTATATGTAAGTGAGGTGGATAGAGGCCTTCACATCCAAAGCCACTGGCTATGCTGGAAATCTCTACCCATTTCTGGTCATAAATGACCCACGTTAATGGTTTCCCAATGTGCTCAGCTCACCCTTTTCCTGCTTTTGACATTTGTATGGAGCCCCCACCTTAATGAGCACTAACTGCCCCCCTTCTCCTTGAAACCTTTCACATCCGTGACCTCAGGGCCGCCGACACCATGTTCCAGATTGAGTGGCGGGGCCGCAGGGTGGCCCTCCGCGCCGGCAACGGCAAATATGTCTGCACGAAGAAGAATGGGCAGCTGGCCGCCATCAGCGAGGCTGTGGGTGAGTGCTGGGGACCCGCCCGCAGCCCTCCAGTGCCCGCTCACCTTATGCTGGGCCTCCCACGTAGCCCGGTTAGGTACCACATGGTACCATGATCATGCTCAGCAAACCTTTTTACTGCTCAAAATCTTCAGACAAAAGACAAGTGAATAATTTCGCCTAGCAAATTCTTGGTGGTATATAGCAGAAAAGGAATCAGGCAGATCTGACTTTCCTTGACTCAAGCATGCAGACTTCACCCACAGGACGTGGTTTATGCTGAAGCAGGAAGGCACACAATCGCCCCCTAGTGGCCATATGCCCAGGGTTCAGTCTGGCGTTTTGTGGTGCTGTGGTCTTTAAGGACCATGATCCAGCATGGTAGTCTAT
The DNA here is from genome assembly GCA_026777045.1 of Hyperopisus bebe. NCBI lineage: Eukaryota > Metazoa > Chordata > Actinopteri > Osteoglossiformes > Mormyridae > Hyperopisus > Hyperopisus bebe. Next base: position 2,834,071 of record JAODJW010000041.1, on the reverse strand, counting down.
CCTCTGAGAGTTAAAGTGGGTAAATAAAGGCAGTGATTAGTTTAATAAGGTGGTTCAGTGCTGAGCTAGAGTGAAAAAATCTCTAGGTTCCCCCAGTACATTAGAGGATGTTGCTAGATTTATAGGAATTTGTCTCTATTCTGTCCATGGTCTCCTCTCCTTGCTATTCATCAGCAAAGGAACTGGCACATCCAGACTGGTGTCTGTTATACAAGTCAACAGGGCCTTTTCTAGTGTGCTGTTTGGTTACAGGTAGACAAGGGTCCACATAACCCCCTCACATAGAGCAGAAATCCACCGAGTATTCAACCTAATCCTCACCATCTGCCACTTAACGATGTCTATTGATAACAGAGAATTGTACATTCACTAGGAACCAGGTAGGTGGCCAGTCAAGTACAGTTGGGGTTTGGGATGGATGGGAAATGTAAAGCTGAAGACCAGCATCAATATGTAAGTAGGTAGGAATTAGCCCACCAATAAGAGGCTGTCTTAATTGGCACTGATAAACAGATGGCTCCTAATGGGGGGGGGGGGGGTCACTGAGCTTGAGACTGGGGATCCTCTGGTCCAGGGTTACAAAGCCCACATGTGGACAGGCTGGGACCAGGCACTGACATCATTGACAGACCATTACTAGTGATCCAGTGCTGACCCAACAGTGTCCTGACATACCATGAGACACCAGCTGGAATCTCACCAGTGCTGGGAGGCATCCAGTCCTTGGGTTTTACAGTCTTCCACCTCTGTCTTCAGGAGAGGACGAGCAGTTCTTGTTGAAGCTCATCAACCGGCCCATCCTGATCCTACGGGGGGAAAATGGCTTCGTGTGCCACCACAAGAGCTCCAACACGCTGGACACCAACCGCTCCGTCTATGACATCTTCACTCTGCATTTCAGCGACGGTGCCTACCACATCAAAGGTGAGCACTCCCCAAGGGATCCCGAGGTGCTACCATGGACGGCATCTTGCTGAGATGACCTCCAGCATGTACCATGCGGCCTTAATGGTCCTTCAGGTAGCATGATCAAAGGTGACTCATTTCACAGAAAAACAAGAACCTGTTGCAACAGGTACAGCATTTGTGAGTGGTCAGGAAATTAACAATGTTATCTAGTTAGCCATCTTCAATCCAGTAAGGTGGGAGACCAAACAATCAATCATTAACCTCAATCTTACACACAAACTTATCAAACCTTATGAAAAAAAAAGTTTCCTGATGTCATAAACAAAGCTAAGAGCATTCATGTTAATTGAGAATGACGTACTAACTTCACCACGGCATGCCAGAGACAGATTGCGATGTTTGAGTTATGAAAAAGCAAACTGAAAAAAAGACATCACTCATGCCATAAAATATACGATTACTTGGAAATTAAGGACCTGCCCACAATATAGATGTGCCATATAAAATTTAACTAGCTGCATTTCCGCAGTAAGCCACCTGTACATTGCTCATGATATGCTGAGCAAGCAAAAAGCCTGGATGTTACAGGTGGTAGATGATCCAAACCTACTCCCCATTAAAGTATCTGTCTTTCAAACCTCTCACATGTACATTCTGTTGATTAAACCGGTCAGCGTTTAGTCATGCCTTGCTGAAATGCTGTCCGAGCTACATGCTTACAGATTTTAGCCGCCGGAGTCGCCGTAAACGTGCACCAGGCGGAGGGTTGGAAGCTGACAGATACGGTTTCCTGCTTATGCTCTGTGTCACCTTCGGTTCAGGTTAGTCAGAACGGGCAGTGGCATTTGTGTTTGACTCTCACTGTAATTTCTGTTGGCGCTGAAGCTGACTATGCTGCACTTTCTCTGGTCATGTGGAAGCCTGATGAAAGATGAGTTATTAAATGCAGCACATGTGGAACAGGGAAAGAAGACTCCATCCCTGTTAGCCCTGGCCAGCTTATAGCCAGTGATCTTTCCTCATTCCCAGGTACCAACGGGAGGTTCTGGTACGTCTCCAGCAGCGGTCTGGTGTGCTCAGATGGGGAGACCCCCGAGGATTTCTTCCTGGAGCTGCTGGAGCAGGGGCGAGTGGCCATCAAGGGAAAGAATGGAAAGTACCTGCGCGGGGACCAGGGCGGCACGCTGAAAGGCGATGGCGATGCAGCGGACAGTTCTTCCCTCTGGGAGTACTGACCCCTGCTGGACACAGCAGGAAGTAACAGCTGCTGGCTCAACCAACGGAACACCACAGAGAGGGGAATTGGGTTTGACCATTCTCATCTCTGTTCAGCTGGGTTATTCCCTAGCAAAAGCAGTACAAGAAATAATTCATATATGTGAATATACAGTATTTATATATTTTTCCTTGCCACTGTCCAACTAAAAACTAAGGTTAAAGGTTCAATTCTATTCACATAGGCTTTATTTCAGAGCACATAGTCCAGGAACAGATTTCTAGAAGAGCTTTAAGGCTCATCTGCACTTATTCCTGACAATAAAAGAGTTCATCTCCAGACATTACATTTCTGAAAAAAGGGCTATTTGTAAGGACTTGGAAGTTATTTTTTATGTTTTTATCCACTCATATTTCTGTGGGGGGGGGGGAAGAGTTTGATATAATTTCTGATAAGCTTCACGTCCACTTCTATTGAAGAAATATGCAATTTAAATCAGAAGGTCATTACATTTTTCAGTCCTGATTAGGTGGTAAACAAGATTCAGGATATTATCAGTGAACAGTTCAAGAAGAACAAGCATCATTGATGATAACCGGGAGTCCTCAAGGAAGTATTTTGGAGGGGGCAGAACCTTCTGGTATAAAAATTGCCCTCTACCACCAAAAACATGAAAGACCTGCTCTTTGAGATCCAGGTACACTGGCACAGAATTGTTTGAAATGTATATGTGATGTGGTGGCCAGACCATCACAATGTTTGAAATGAAGGATTTCATTAATTCATTAATTCTGCTGTAACAGACATGTCTTCCAAGTTCCTTAGTCCCCATGTGGCAATCCAAAGTCCTCAAAATGACTACTATGGTATACTGCCAAGGGACCTTAAGCAAGCTCCGCGGACCCTGCCACACAATTCCTTCATCTCGTCCCTGCTTACCCCAACCTTCTCTTTATATTGTCTATGTTTTGCCAATCCTAAAGTACCACTTTCCAAGGCAGTTTACAGTTAGAAGTTACAGTCAGTGTTGTAATAGTAAGCTTATCATAGACTGGTGATGGACAAAATGATGCTTCCTGAACCATTTGCTGTATCTTTTGACCCCACTAGATGGTGCTCTCTGATCCAAAAAGGGCACACAGCATGCCCCAAAGCAAGCCAAGAGCATCACCTAGTGGGGTCAAAAAATGCACCAAATGGTTCTTGAGGGGTAATTTTGTCCATCACTACAATGGACTTAACATATCAATAGTAAGCAGGATCTCATAAGATGTAGTCACCAGGATAATATATCAGGTTCCTCAGGAACATGAACCCTCATACGAGCCCCAAACGGAACCAGGGCTTTGTTACCCGAGAAACCAAAGCCAGTAGGTAGGAGCGTCAGTCTATTACTTAACAGGATTTCATTAAAGTTAGAGCCAAGCTAGTATTCTTTATATAGAATATTATTGTCTGAAATTGTTCTGGAAAGAATAAACCACAATAAACGTGACATTTCTCTTCACTCTCATGCTGATGCAGGGTATTTGTGGCCGTGTTGCCGTCCACTTGGCACGAACGTGCCACACTATGCAATCTGTTCATTAACAATAATTACCGAGATTAATTTCCTTTCTTCTTCATGCAAACGGTTATTTTACAATTCCAGTTATCCACAGGTGAATATGGTGCCACCTGTTAATTAGATTTTAAGAGCAGCAGGCTACATAAAGGCAGAAGAAATCCCATGCTGTGCATTCTGCTGCTGATGACCCTGCCAGTCATGCGTAAGGAGCCGATCTCACAGCTGATCTCACAGCCGGTCTCCAGCTTCCGCAGCTTCCCCCCTTTTACATTAATGTTAATCGGTTTGACCTGGGTCTCACCATTGGATTTAAACCTCTCCCATCTCCTTCACCTTTCATAAACTAGTCCAAGTCCAAGGTAATCCTTACATGCCAATCTTATAGACCATTGTCAAATAAATATATTACAACATGTGTAAGGAAAAACCAATTTTGAAAACATCATAATAAATCATTGTGCAAGCCAATACTTTCACAATTTATGTTAATGTAGCTATAACAAAAAAAAACCTATTTATTTCGTTGGACTGTTTTCCCGATTTGACCAGATTAAATACAGAGCAGAAAAGGATTAATATATTAGTGTGTGCTGTGTACTTTCTTTCCAGTAGGTGTCAGTCTTTGCACCCTCAAAACCAAGGAAGCGCGATAAACCTCTCAGGAGAGACTATTTTGCTTATCGTTACATAAATGTTACAGTCCCAGCATTACATAACCTTTTACATTTTTCCATATTCCAAACATTACATGGGTCTCATGAGCAGCACAGTAACCAGGCTGCGTGGATTGCAGATGGAATAGCAAAATAAAAACAGGGATAGTGTTACAGAAAGGGTCCTGCTGTAATAGGTCAAGTAACAGCATGAAAGGGTGGCTACATTAAGTAAAGATCCGCAGTAAAATACTCAGAGGTGTAAACTGGTATATTTAAGTCGCTCTGAAAAAAACGGCAATCAAATATGTGTCATGAATTATTACAGTAGCATTCAATCACATCTGCACCTTTCTAAGAAATGTGCATATGCAGAAGATGAAACAGCGCACTGCCTATACCACACAAGCAAACGTTCTGCAGATAAATTGCAAGGACCACCCAGGGAAACCACAGACCACCAGAGTCACAGCACCCTGACCTCAAGGCAGACCCATCGCACACGCGAAATACACAGCTGTTTGATTTCTGCAAATCGGTCCGTCTTTGCACAGACAGAGAGGATCATGGGAATATTTACATTTCATTTATACACACAAACCTTAAGGCTTTAGCTCTAATAACGGACAGCAGCAATAAAGACAGTACTGCCCCCATAACGCTGCCAACTCCAATCCCAGAAACTTAATTTTATCCCTGTAAAGGGACTTCTTTAACTGACCCAGTAAATTCAGACAAAAAAACTGTACGAGTCTGTAAAGGTGTTAATTTATTATTATTTCAAATCAACAAGATCAAAAGACTGAACGTAGTTACCAAAAACATAAATTTGGTAAGTTAGAGCGATGTCTTTCGACCTAGTCCTCTGGGACTCCCAGACACTCTACATTTTTGCTCCCTCCCAGCTCCCTGCCAGACGTTTTCGCTCAGGAGCTGGGAGGGAGCAAAAACATGGACTGTCTGTGGGCCCCCGAGGACCAGGTTGAAAAACATTGTGCTAGAGCACCTTGTGTATGGAAGGCTAAGAGACCCAGAGGCATTCCACAGCACCTATGGGTATCAGTCGTTAAGATAAGCTCCAGCAGAGGCACATCATCACCTTTAGGAGCTTCCCCATGAACGAAGGCGGCGGCACATTCTCAGATCCGGTATGCTGAAGACTCCTGCATTACCCGCCTAGGGTCACCATAAATAACCTGCATGTGACTCACTGGTAAATCTCTGCCAAACGAAGGCGATCACTCCTTTTACAAGGACTGTGGTGACTGATCCCTGAACTCTTACCACATGCTACAGTGGACTGTCTTCGCACTAGAAGGCAACTTGAGGGAGAACGTAAAACAATCAGCTTCACAGAAGATGCGTCTTCATCTGAAGTTCTTCTCACCACGACCAGACATACAGCATCACTCCTAATTCCTGTGTGGGCAAAAATTCTAAACGTGTATCTCTAACACCCTCTACAGGGCAAAAGATGACCTACACAATTATACACTATAAGTTTACCCAATTCTGTTGTGTAGACTGCGGCATGATTTACTAGATTAATTACAATTAGAAGGACTATATACCACACAAAGACAGCAACTGCAGGTTAACAATGTTTTATAAATCATTAGGAACCAGACTAACTGGCTGGTGGGGTGAAAGAAATACTCCAGTGCCCCCAGTGCATAAATCCTCGAGAAGGGAAGAGTCAGAGCCCACTGGAGAGCAGCTGCTTGTTCACAATCAGTTATTATTGTCAGATGTGAAAATGTCCCATCTAATTAAATGATACACATGGCATCCAGCTGAGATCAAACTGCTTCTCTTTTTGTCATAGTAACCCATTACTCACGATTAAGCCAGCAAAAGCTTACATTGATTTACTGGTATGCAAATGGCACGTCTTACGTCTTTGTGGGTATAAATATGCGTCTATCTGGTTCGGCTCTCAGACTCTCAAAGGCAAAAAATGGGAAAAGGGGCAGACATGACATAGCCGCTCGGTGGGCAGAGCCTCGATGCCTGTGATCACAGGCAGGGCCCGTAACCCCCAGCTCCATGGGCGCTGCTGCCCTTCCCTGCTAAACTTACCGTCACCTACATGTGTGCCATAGAGAGCAAGACAGGGAAGACAAAAAAAAAAATGAATTTCCCCATAGGAATCAATAAAGTGTCACTATTATGTTTTTTTTTTTTAAAAAAAAAAAAAAAAAAAGGAAGAAAGGCGTCAGCAGGAAAGAATAAATCACTGCCCCTGTCCTGCTTGATGCAAGGGCCGAGGCTCTGTGCAGCAGAAAGGTGAAGTTCAGCAGTATTGCACCATACTGGTGGCTAACGAGCGGAGGCTAGGTTACCAGCCGCTGGTATCATGTAGGGTGAGAAGAGACAGCCGCCCCGCCCCCGGGCCGCTAGCGAAAGGCCGGCCCACTACCCCTCCAGCTCATGGCCACACACATCAAGCTTAACAGCATCTGACTCGTAACAACCCCGGACCCCTCTGCCAATGACCGTTACATGTTCCCACGATGACCCCTTCACGCACATGAGCATCCGGCAGTGAAATGTCACGTAAAAATGCGGGATCAGCCAGGCCAAGACGGATGAAACGGTGCTTCAAGATGAGGTCAGTTGAATGAAGCCCATTCTTCCTTAGCAGCACGCTGCACATTTATTATTATATATTATATTATTATTATAATTAAATATATATATATATATATATATAGTATATATATAATTATAGGTATATTATTATATATATTATACATTTATTAACACTCAGCTCTTCAAATACCTGTATGTAGGGCTTTCTCTCAATTGACTTTACTCCAATATTACTTTTCTTAGTTTACAGGTTAACTGCCTAAATTTTACACCTTTACATAACACAAAGTACACAGACAGAATGTAGATCCATAGGTCACTGTATTCAGCTGGATTCCCAACACGTGTCAAAAGATGAGGAGGGGCTGCATTCTCAGCTGCGTGTACACATGCAGCAGCGTGTCCGCCGCTCGCCGCGTCACCCCCGCACCCCGGGATGCCAGATCGCGAGCCTCCTGGATCTCCCGTAGGAGCGCCTGCAGGAGAGGGGCACACCGTTAGCCGGCCAGGAGTGCAGAGAATCCCAGACAACCACTGCCGCGGGGGTGGGGGGGGGTGCTCACTTCAGCACGGTCCAGGGCTCCTCGCAAGCTCCGCCCCTGCAACTGTGCCAGATCCCCAGTTGCCTTGGCGACCCCACCCAGCAAGGCCTGCAATCGAGACAGAGAGGAAGAATCTGAGCCACGACACGATCAGGGGCAGCACACTGGGTGACTCTAGGTTCATTAAAAATGCCATATAACCAACCATTTTACTGTAAAGCATTTACATTACATATGTAGGAATTCAGTAGATGCTTTTATTCAAAGCAGGGTCAGACAGTCTCCAGAGCAACTAGAAGTTAAGGGTCTTGCTCTGGGCTCAGCAACCTTCCCATCGCCGAGTCGAAGCCCCCTGAGCCACACACCAACTCTCCTCAGTACCTGGAGGCGGTGAAGAACAGCATGATGCAGCCCACAGAGCGAGACCAGTGAGGAACTCTCCAGCTGAACCTCCACGACCAGAAGAGGCCCATCTGAGCTCACCTCCTCAACCGTCACCTGGGCCAACCGGGGAAATTGAAGTTAAGACCAGTAAATGATGACATGAACTCGTAGGTGAGCAGACGCCACAGACTAGAGACACGCACCTCTTTGGCCATTAGCTTCAGGCGATCTCCTCGAGGGCAGCGAGCACAGACCACAGGGGAGCTCAGGTCTGCTCTGGAGTGGTTACCAGGGCAGCTGGACACCAACCAGGCCAGCAGAGACCCACAGAGGGACGGGCCACCTAGCGCAGAGCCTGCTAACATCGCCCTCAGCAGTGCCGATGATACCCTTAGAGTCGCAGTGAAGGGGCCTACCCCCCAGGACCCAGGACTAGGCCCACTGCGGCCACAACTCCACTGCTCCCACCTCCGGGCCCGCAGGAAGGTCTGGATGGGGTCTGCTGAGCTGCTCACGCCGGAGCAGAAGCCATCGGCGTTAGCAACAGGTCCATCAATGTGCAGACAGTGCAGCCAGTCTAGGGTCACAGCATCAAGGGCCAGGCTGACCAACCCAGAATCGGAGACCAGCCTCGACCACGGGGTTCCTCTGAGCAGAAGACACTCAAGCTCCGGGCATCCCAGCATGCTTTGCAAAGAGTAAATGAGTGAAGAGCAGACCTTCACAGGAAAACGTAACTCATTCCTGGCTGCCAAGGGCAAAGTCACTTCCAGGGTTTTACCAGGAGCCAGTTCTTTAAGAGGGAAGCTGTAGGTTTTGGTGGCCATGTCTTCCGAGGTCAAAGAACTGTATGAAGGTACCACCTGTATACACAAAGTCCAGCCACATTCGAGCACATAGCTGCTGGAGTTTTCCAGAACGCAGCTTAAGGTCAAGGACTCCTCTCGCAGTAGGCTGACCCACTTGGTCGTAAGATGAAAGCTGATTGGAGGATTGCAGTCGAGATGCCCCTCCCTCCCGTTCTGACTGGGCAGCAGCAGACAGCAGATGTTAAACACTTGGTTAAGTTTCTTGAGAGCTGTGTTCCTCACTTGAATACTACTTTTCAACAAGGATGCTCTGTGTAAAAAGATAAAAAAAGTGACTCATTGGAAAGATGTATGTACCAAGTGTGAGGAAGCCAACATGGTATAAAATAAGTATAGCAAAACAGAAATGGTTGCAGACAGGAATTAATGAATGCAGAGCCTCCATGTTCCTGGGGATTTGTACTGGTCACATACACTATATGTACTGGGACACCAGCCTGTCCAGCATCCCCCTCTGAATTAAACGGTATTAACAAGAAGTTTGCTAACGCTTAGATGCTATAATAGCTTGGACTCTTCTGGGAAGGGTTTCCAATAGATGTTGGAACATTGCTGGTGGGATTTGCTGCCATTCAGGTTGGGTATTGACGTTGGGTGATCAGCTCCCTCTCTGTCAGCTTATGTGGCTGCCAACGTCGCTTCCAGATGTTTCTACTTCACAATCACTTCACTTGTGGTTGACCTGAGCAGCTCCAGCAGGACAGAAATGTGGAGAACCGACTTGCTGGAAAGGTGTCCAATGGCGGTGTCAGGCTGTGTGATCCCCCACCCCCCATTCTGCTGCCATTGTTTGATGCTGCAGATTGCATGGCTGTGTGCTTATTATACACCTATATGTCAGCAGTGGGTGTGGTTTATGTGGCCCAATCCTTTAAATACTACAGGTGTCCCAATGCTTTGTCCATACAGTGTACACTGCTGCACCGAAGCTAAGATGTATACACATTCCAAGAATCACACCCACCGCTCTGCAACATTCCCGATGCCAGCAAGAAGGTCCTTCATTTTTTGGCCGACCTGAGAGGGGGACAGCCTTGAGGCCCCCCCCCCCGATGGGGTTATCTGCAAGAGCCTCCCTCTGTCAGATGTGGCCACGAGCTGCACGGCACCTGGGACAGACAGAAAGACTAAATTACCACACATGGCACAACCACAGGACCACACCAGCTGGCAGGAGCGAGGCGGGCGCTGCAGGGTCCGCCCCAGCGCATCTCCATACCGCTAACGGCGGCCTCAAAGACAATGCGCCTCTATTTCACAGCTTAACTGCATGTGTGCTACAACTGCACCACTCAACCGTGCAGTGAAATATATTTCCCTGTAATTCAAGCAGCTCCCAAGATAAAAGGGTAAGTATTTTCACGCACAATAACAGGCACGCTACTGCACAGTGCAGCCTTCAAGGGGACAATTTCAGTAGGCTCTAAAAGCCAATTAAGAATGATTATTATTACGTATTTATTGATTTAGCTTGGCTTTCGCTGAAAGTGCCACTATCGTCATCCCCATCTCCCCCCCATCTAAAGACACATCAGAAGAAGCCAAACCAACAACCCAGGATTCTCAGCGACATGCATAAGAGCTTCTGGTTCTGGTACCTGTGGAGGCCGTCGTGGGCTTGGCCAGCGCTGTGACACCGCAGACGTTCAGGCTGATTGGGTTCTGAGAGGAGGAAGCGGGGTCCAAACCCGTGGTTGGCTTCTGCTCTGTGCTGCCCAGCGACAGGGCCAGAAGGTCTGAGCGAGTGCTGTAGTACAACCACATCCCGCTCAGGCCGGCCGCCACCACGGGGCCAGCCACACCCCACTCCCTAAATGCCAGCACTTTGCACCCCTCCTTCTCCTCAGCCAATACCAGCAGCACCTTACCAAAGCCGCCGACCACCACCAAGCCCCCAGAGCTGCCGTCACCAGCCACGGAGGTGCCGAGGAAGACGATGGGCTCCTCCAAGCTGTGGAGCACCTTCACCGCAGGCCCCACATCCCCAGGCTGCTGCAGGGCGGGCAGACTGCAAAGCCTCCCGTCAGGCAGGCCGCAGACGAACATGGGCAAAGGGATCAGCGATGAGTCAACACCAAAGAGCAGGCTGAAGAGAGCCGGGTCCAGCATATGGCAATCGTTGCCCTCTGGTGGCTGGGATGTGGAACTGCAGCTCGCGTACACACAACACAGTATTGGGCGCTGAGCCATGCTCTCGCTCCTTGCTCTAATGGCACCCCCGCCTGCAGCGGTAGCAAAGATGTGGCGATCTGCGAGCTTTCTGTGCTGTGCTGCATTGGCCTCTGGGATCTCATAGAAGCTAAACCGCCACCCGCCATCCGCCATCCCCACCGTCACTAAGACACCATCTGCCACAACAAAGGAGCTGACGGCAGGGTCTGCTATCACTTGGGAATTAGTGGCAACACTCCCTGAACCGCTGTCCTCAAACGAGGGGGGCGAGGAAGACCTGTGGGGGATACCGCACAAAAAAAGGCCTTTTGTGATTAAAACTGTGAGCTCCATGTCATTGAAAACTTTTATCCCCAGATCTTAATGTCCTAGAATACCTGAGAAGCTGTGGAAGAGGGACGAAATGTATTCCGTCGTGCTCACAGAGAACGTACACGCCTTGCTGGTTAGGACTCCGCACCAGGCACACGACAGGGCTGGGGAATGTGTGAACTGCCTGCAGTGTGACAGGCAGGGGACACAAGAATATAGCGGGCAGCATCGGAAAGCAGGAATGGCAGGCACCACCCCCTCGGGCACTGCAAAATAACTCACAGTTCCAGCAGAATAGCTCTACATGAAATCACTGGCCTCCCCTGAGCTGTAATAATCTTTTTTGCTGTGAAATCATCATATCAGTAAACCTATTACATTTCTTTGCACCACTCTCCTTAGGAGAAATATAAAAATATTTTATTGTTCAAAATACACATTTTAACAATCCTAGGGGTCCGGAGGATTGAACAGACAGACACTACCTTTCCAAAAATCTAAAAATGTCATTGTAAATGATTATAGCCATTTCCTAATATAATCATGTTCCAGATTCTCTCCTTCAGGCACTCCAGCCTTTTTCCACAGACCAAAGACATGCTGTTTATTTTATAAATCACCCTTAATGCGTGCTGTTGCCTCTTTTTGTATGCATTACATGCAGGGTACCCCCACCTCCTTGCTAAATGCTGTAAGCGTACTTAAACATTGCACTTGATTACTGGTTCTGGGAAAATGGATAGAGGTTTAAATGAATGCAAAAATGAACTGTTATTTTGACAAGCTCCGGAGCATGAACAGGATAAGTTACATTTATAAGCGGTTTCGGAGAATGGATGGATGTTATTTTGCCGCCAATTAAATTTTAGAGTTGCATTTCATTTTATTATCCCATAAACAGCGGTTTCTGAAGTATCGCGTTTGATGAGGTTTAACGCACAGGAAGTTCACACAGGTACAAATGTAGCTCAGCTGGCAAAATAAAATCACGCGACGTGACACAAACTCTGTGATTATGTAGTTTATAGACCTTCACGATAGATCAAAATGCACACGATTGGCAGCAGTGCCGGGAACGTAACGCTACGTATCTACACGCATTAAATAGCAGGGCTGCCAGCTCTCACGCATCTGGCGCGAGTCACGCTTACGCAAGAAATCTTACGTCAAATCCATATTATTCCATTATAAACCGAAAATGAGCTACATCAGAAGCTCATGAGGTAGTCTGCAAGCCCTACATACTATTTACAAGGTAATAAGACTGTTAGATAAATATTTGTGCGTGCATGGGTGTGCAGGCTTGTCTCCAATTGAGAATCTCACTCCAGCCAGCACACCAAGGTTGGCACCCCTAGAAAAGTGGGCTGAAAGTGAACCTGCTCTATAATAATAATCACACCGCTGAAAGAGGTTACGTGAATTAAGTGGATTAAATCTCTGCCGAAGTACTTGCCTTCACAGTCTGGCCCGCTGTGCTGTGCAGGAGCACCAGATTGCTGCCGTTGCTAAGCAACAAGTCGGTCCCGGCCCAGACCAGCGTCGCCGACCCAGTTGGACGATCCAAAGCGGCCAGAGACCTGACCGAACACCTCGATCCCTCCATCACAACGCAGGATACCGACTCCTACAGAGCGCGTCTGCCTGTTAACTTCACCATGAAGAAGCGGTTCGTATTTATTTACAAAGCCGACAGCAGCTTACTAGTAGGTAAGTTTTTAAAAAAATGATATGTATTACAGGTCCAGTACAACCTGATCATGTCAAAAAAATTCACTGATAAATAAACCCGAAATATTTCTCTTTTGAGCAAGAAACTTCCTCCAGTGTGCCGCGCGCTGCGTTGTAACCAATCGCAGCCCCTCAAAAAAAAACTACGATTCCCATGATGCTACAGTGACGTTCGACGTCCCGCCAATGGGAGCGCTCGCAGAAAATTTAAACCTGGCCGCTGACGAAGTGAGCTGGATCTGAACTAGTTGAAGCAAGTACGAGAAAAGGGGGAGATTTTAAACGTTGTTTCGAGACTGATACATTATACCACGTAAGTGGCATTTAGTACAATGGATCTATTCAATTACGAGGAAACTAAGATGTACTTTTATGAGAACAGGCTGAAGACGTATTCGGGATGGCCGTTCGAGGATGGCTGCGCTTGTACTTCGGAAAACGTGAGTGCCGGGCGGCGGGGCTGCGGCTCTTTACCCGGGGCTAAATAAGACCGGGGCTAAATAAGACCGGGGCTAAATAAGACCGGGGCTAAATAAGACCGGGGCTGAAGCTCCTGCTTCCTTTGTAAGGTAACAAATGTCGTATTTGACGCCTGTGTTGACCCCCCACTCAGATGGCCAGGGCTGGGTTCATCCACACGCCGTCGGAGAACAGCCCCGACACGGCGCAGTGCTTCTTCTGCCTGAAGGAGTTGGAGGGCTGGGAGCCGGAGGACGATCCTGTGTAAGGCGACTGTCATTTGCCGAGATGCACGTAACTGGTACGCATTCGCCGTATAATGCGATACGTGCGACAGTTTCTTGTCGTAACAGCGCAAATGCGTCCTTATTTTATACGCAGTTGCTCTGCTGTGAGAAGAGATTAACGTGAATTTTAACTTTTAAACCACGAGTGAAGTACGAATCAGATGTATAAAGGTTAAAATGCACGGCAATTTCTTATCATCGCAGAGCAAATGCGTATAAAATAAGTGCGCGTTTCCGCTGTCATAACTAAGAAATTGCTGCACGTATCGCATTAAACAGCGTATTGCCATCCGTGTTCTTCAGGCGTGCAGGGCTTTCATTAGCCAGTGCATGTATTTCACATGCTGTTTTTCTTAACAGCCGCTAAGGATCTTTTATATATACGTGAATATGTCTGCATGTTTTTATGAAACTGTATTTGACAGCTTGCTTTCATGATGAAATGTGGAAGTCTGATTTACTTGTGGGGGGGGGGGGGGGGGG
>JAODJW010000041.1:2769666-2780747 GCA_026777045.1 Hyperopisus bebe | reverse complement strand
AAGCGGGGCAGGGGGAAGGGGCGGGGGGGGGGAGTCTAGGAGCTGGATGCACATGACAGAAATGATTAATTTCTGGGACGAGATCTCAGCCCGAGGAGAGCAGCGCGCTGCAGCTTGGCGCATGCGAGAGAACCGCCGTTACCTCTGGCTATAAATAGCTGTGTCTGGGAGCAGAACGACAAAGCCGACCAGGCTGGGTTTCACGCGCTAAACAAAATCCATAATTGAAATGCCAGTAAAGATATAGAAAGGGATCAGCAAGTCAATGGACTGTGCAGGGCTGCCTAATATGGCCGACGAGCATAGCGTTCCTGGAAGCCATGTCATGCAAATGAATTTATGGAGAATTTCCCTGCTAAAGCAGGGAGTCACTAACATGCTTGATTGGGGCTGCGATGGGGCAGAAGGACTCGGCCAGAGAGGCGGGACCATCCGGGGACCGCGTGGCCTGGGCTCCGCCCCTCACAGGAATACGTGGAACACAGAGCTCGAACCCAGAGCCTCCAGCCTGTATAGACGGCCGGGCCCAGGCAGTGTCATGCTGTGGAGACGCCAGAGGCCCCAAACCTGCTTACAGCGCAGGTCATGTGAGGCCCCATCCTGCCCCTTTTGTCAGCCAATAATCACTGTTTGCTCCCATCTGTTGCTCCCGTATTAGATTTTTCCTCTGAATCATAGAGCATGGGAGTGGGGGCATCAATACTTATTTAATTATTTATCTGCCACACCGTGATTGGCTGTGCTTAGTGCTGCTCCTAGCCGTGTGACCCCCCAGGACAAGCTTCAGCGTCGACGCCCCCCTCCCCCCAAGCTTCAGCATCTTCCACCCCCCTGCAAGCTTTAGCACCAGCACCCTCCCCCATAAGCTTCAGCACCAGCATTCCCAACCCCCCCCCACAAGCTTCAGTGCCGTCATCTCCCCTCCTCCCCGCAAGCTTCAGCACTGGTGCCCCCCCTCTTCCCCGTTTCATTGTATCTTGGATGTAAAGTGGATCTCTTGATTGAAGATGACTTTTGTCCAATTAGGCCCAGTACTGATACACACCTATCTACAGAATTTGCCGATTCTAGGGGGGGCAGTCTATTCCACGGGAAAGTGCCAGATGGCCAGTCCAGGCCTTCTTGCATGGTGAGCTGTAGATGCTCCTTGGTGGTGGTGGTGGGGGGGTTATCTACTGGGTGGACCAGTTCTGGCTATAATGGGCCTTTTTTTCAGGGTCTGCATCTACATTTGGCCACAGCCTGCTCTCCCCATTCCCGGGTGAGTCTCACACAATGCATCTAAAAGTTAATCCTCCTATTGTGTAGCTACGATGACTCTTTGCCCCCCATCACCCTGCAGAGTCCCAGAGTCCATCGTTATGGTGTCATGTCCAGCACCGGAGACATACGTGGGTGTTTCCATGTCTCCTGAGCTCGATCAGGTTACGTCTCTGTGGTGGGGAAGTCAGAGAAGGCACGGTTGTTTTTGAACTCAAATTTCCTTTCTTCGGCCGTATTTCTTCATCTCGAGAGTGAAAGCTCAGTCTTTGTTTCTTGCTCTGACTGTTTCCTTCGCACTCGGATAAATTTTGCCACCTGGAAGCAGATGAAACGCAACTCTGTAGGCACAGAGCCGTGGTAAAGGTCGAGGATGTTGAGCAGAAATGAAAGTATTTTGTCTGTCCTACAGAAATCAATATTAAATATAATTTGATCAGCGTGTCTTTATAAGACGTAAATGATGGTTCTGTTTTTCACATTTTCTTTACCTTTTTTGGCTACTACTTGGCCTAATACTGCAGACTACCATACACCTGCTAGCTTATGAAGGCTCCCTGGAGTCATAATGTCCCGATTCCAGCCCCCGCCCCCCCCCGAGGCACTGGAAACATCAGCAGCCCCGCAAGGACATGGCCATTTCAGAACGGCCTTCAGCTGGTGGCCTTCACTGGTGTCGGGACTCGCAGGACGGCCTTCTGGCTGCTCCTAAGGAAGTCAACATTGTGTCTTGAGAGCAGAAGCTGACTCCTGCATGCATTGCTCCTCCTGCATGCATTGCTCCTCCTGCATGCATTGCTCCCAGCTCCTCGTGCATCAGGGCCTCGCCTGCGAATTCCAACCGTTTCCTCTCTGACTCATCCGTAATGAGGATATCATCTGACAAACAGCACATGTGCTGCACAGCTTGGGAGTCTGACCCATTGCAGTCCTGCTTTATCCCTTGTGATGGTATAGCGCCTTGCACATGTTAACTAATGTGATAATTTAATGTGATTGAATTAGGACTGTCAAAATTAACGGGTTATCGTGGATTAATCCATCATCATGATTAATCTGGTTAAAATTTTTAACGCAATTAACTGATCTGCAGCGCAGAATGACTCAAAATCCCTGAAATGTCTCTGTCAACTCATTTCGGGCAGTTTTGGTCCGTCCCTGGGAACTCGTATTCCGAGTCAGATTCCGAGTTTTGAAGCGGGAAGTGACGGGATGCGCACTCCCATTTCTCGGAGATCTGAGAAATATCTCAGAGCAGCACAGAGGATGCCGAGTTCAGAATCCAAGATGGCTGGCCCTTTATCAACAGAAGGGAAAGTTGTAGTTTTATACTGTTTGAGCACTACTTCTCATTTGTGGCTCATTAAATCAGTCGCACACACTATGCCGTCCAACTTATCTTATCTTATTTATACATAAAGCACTGCACATAATGTGTTATCAAGTGATATTGCTAACAATGGCAATAACTGGGCTAGAATTGGATTTCGTGATTAGTCGGATTATTTGTCAGAATTACGGTAGTTCAGGCTAATTGTAAGTGAACGAAGATAAAGACCATTTAAACTGAGGTAATTTAAATCCGACAAGTTGTCCGGCTAAGCAAAAAATCTTGCTTTTTGATATGGGTCCCTGGTATCACACTTCTGTGGCAGATGGAATGCATTCAACTCGTGTTCAAGGTGTTCAATAAACATGTTAAGTGCATATATATTCCCTTTTTTCTTGAGTCTGTTTTCTCATGCAAAATGAAATGTGATTTATATAGATTAAAAATGAATATTTAATCGTGATTAATCAAAATTAATCCACAGCAACCCAGGGATTAATCTGATTAAAAATTTTAATCGTTTGACAGCACTAGATTGAATGTGACTTTGACTGCTAACAGACCGGTGACTGGTCTGCACATCTTACGCTGGACACAGAACCAGGAAGGTCTTTGCCAGTGGGTAACGTATGATTCTCCTCCTTCCTTCTCATGCTAATTGTAACTTTATAACCTCCTGTGATTCCTAGGCACCTTTCTGCTTTCAGGATTACCGCCTCTGGGGGTTGCCCTTTGGCCGGAAACCGTTTGTTCTTCCAGGACCTTCTGCCAGACTTGGGGGTTGCATCCTTATTTCGTGTTCTGCTGTTCTCATTCTGTCCTGAAATGGTGCGCGGCTGCCTCGCTTGATGAGTACAGGATCAGGCTCGCTACACGCCCGCGCTTTTAATTTGCCCGATAACTCGATTTGGTTCTCTTGAGGACGGTCTTAAATTAAGACGTGATTCCGAAGCTCTCAGGTGGTGATGGATTGGCTGCAGTTTGCACAGCAGTAGTTTTGCAGCTTCACACCTCAGCACCTGCGGATCTGATTCCTTTCCCCGGCTTGGTGGCTGTGCAGTTTGCACATTCGCCCCTCGCACTGCAGGTCTCAGCCAGGTCCTCCGACTCCTAGGGCCCCATGTTCTGAAGGAGTGCCTGAGGGAGCCACCTCACTGATGCAGGGCTGGGGGGCTCAGATTTGCCTTGGCTGGCACGTGGCAATTTGCTCAGTTCTGCATTTCCATTTGCACCCCTACCAACCGAACCTGCCTGCTTCACGCCCTCAGATCTCCCAAACTCAGTATTTCTGTCATGAGTCAGATATTTTGCTGCCCACCCACCCCCTGTACTTTTCCACACCCGAATGCATAATGTGATAAATCAGTTTGGTGGCTGCATGTTGCTGCACTACTGTCGCCAGTCTCCATCCCGCACATCCCAGGTTCCTCCATGATAATGGTCGCCAGTCTCCATCCCGCACATCCCAGGTTTCTCCATGATAATGGTCGTCAGTCTCCATCCCGCACATCCCAGGTTTCTCCATGATAATGGCCGCCAGTCTCCATCCCGCACATCCCAGGTTTCTCCATGATAATGGCCGCCAGTCTCCATCCTGCACATCCCAGGTTTCTCCATGATAATGGCCACATGCTGAACGCCGCTCACATGACATTAAGGCTTCTTTAGTTGAGTGGGGCTGCAAATCATTTCATGGAGACAGTGATCTTCTTATCACACGTGTCAATGCAGAAGCAGTTTAATTCCATTTACATTACATATTTTTTTTCACAAAAGCTTTTTACCCAAAGCAACACACATTTGAGTTGGGTCAGACAGTCCCTATTTACAGTCCTTGCTCAAAGACCGAACGATGACATCACTCAGCCAACTGGGAGTTGAACCAGTGACATTTCAATTACTGGTATAGAATCGAAACCTGCTGAATTACACCCAGCAGTTTCTTTAGAACCTTGTTAAATCTAAGCATTCCACTGAGTGCTTAGAGCAGGTACACAACCAGCTTTTTACCCACAAAGCCAGAGCAAAGGCTTGTCTCTGCTGGACAAAGCTGTTTCTCTCTGTGTCTCTTACTGTTCCTGAGTGTTCAGACTGGCTCTATGGGAGGAAAATCCCAATGGATAACTGAACACAGTACTAAATAGCATCATGTTTTAGCATTGTTCCCCTGGACACTCATTATGAGGAAGATAAGATAAGATAAGATAAGATAAGATAAGATAAGATAAGATAAGATAAGATAAGATAAGATGAGATAAGACAGGACGGGACGGGACGAGACGGAACAGGACTGGGGTAATTTACTTGTTAAAACAATCTATAGATTAAAAAGCAATAGAAAAAAAACAGAACAAAAGATACTACAACAAATAGAAATAAACAAAATAAGAAAATTAGTGCACATAGTTACACATACTGCAGATAGGTGACTCAAATACACATACAGATATTGCACTGAGTGATAAATATATGTCATATATATGTCCTGTACACTGTGTATTGCACAGTGTACAGGACAATCTTGTCATTTGTGAGCTTTAGGTCACTGAGGTGTTATAAAGTCTGATAGCTGATGGAATGGAGGACCTGCAGAAGTGTTTCTTCTTGCATGTTGGATGAAGCAGTCTGCTGCAGAAGGAGCTTCGTAAAACAGCCTCACTGTCTCGTGCACCTCCGTCACCTAAACCATAAGCTCCTCATCTGAAGTCTGGGATTCGGATCTATAATTATCTTCCAGGTACGTGAGAAGGCCAGGCTTACCGTGCATCCACATCCAACGGCATGGATCTGGTAGAGATGGGGTTATGGAAAACACAACAGAAATGTCAAAGTGGATCTTCCATATGAGAGGAGAAAGGCAGAACACACTGATGAACTTTCAGTTTGTATCCCACAATCCTCTTTGCTTCTGAGTCCTTCCTACCAAGAACTGTATATAGCAGCCAGGATTTGAATTCCTTAATCATGACAGATAAGCCCTTCTAAGAAGTGGGGTTTGCATGCCATGATAAAAATAATGTTTCGGCTGAGCACACAGATCGCTTTGGTTAGTTAGTCTATTGAAGTTCATCTCTATCTCTCACTCGCTGGCCACGGTCCCCCCCAAGACCTGGAGGTGCAGTTTACTCGAGGGAGGTGGCTTTTCTGAAGGACCTCTGGCTGCTTCCTGGAAAGCAATCTTGATTTATCAGAACTGGTGCAGTTATGTGGTTTGTAATGGGGCCACCGGCAAGCATTTCCAGGAACTTGAGGGCCTTTGTTTTGGCAGAACTAACTCCAGTCTAAATTTATGACAGAGACGGTAGGGTGGGGTGGTGCGTTGTGGTGTGGGGGGATTGATGACAGTGTGGAGAAAGCACTTACATGATTCGAGTGTCATTGAACAGCATCAAGATTAAGGTGGTAAACACATTAAACAACCAGCAGGCTCCAGAACGTAAGCATCTGCATTTGTGTATGCCTTCCCAGTGTCAATCAACCAGTTGAGTACTCTGTGACTGTGACTCATTATACTCAACTGGTTGGGTGGAACAAAACCTTGGCCTGGATTTGTACTTTCTGGACCTGAACTTTCCACCTCTAGCTGGTGTTTTTAACCACCCAAATTACTTCCCTTTTTCTGGAAAGCTTTGGCTCACATGCTAGATTCCTACCCGTCTGATGTAGCACCTACAGCTGGTCCCATCCTGCAAAAGCCAAACCAGTAACTCCCAGCTCATTTTGGGTTTATACACTGACTGCTCTTATCTACAGATCAGTTTTGACACCAAAGCTTCAGGTCAGTCCCTTGACTGGGCAGCATTGAGATCACTGTTGATAAAGGATTGGGGGGAAAAAAAAGAAAGAAGAAGGAAGAACAAGGAACTGAGACAACAACCTAATTCAATAAAATAAGTCCCTGAAAGGAAAGAGCATCATAGCTGTGAAAAAGGCAAACATGCGAAACCTGGTTAAAGGGAAGTGACACCGTAATAAGCGA
Source organism: Hyperopisus bebe (assembly GCA_026777045.1). NCBI lineage: Eukaryota > Metazoa > Chordata > Actinopteri > Osteoglossiformes > Mormyridae > Hyperopisus > Hyperopisus bebe. The sequence continues at coordinate 2,774,178 of JAODJW010000041.1, read as the reverse complement.
AACAAATCAAACGCAGATATAACGTGCTAGTAAATGGATGTTGGGCCACCTCAAGCCTCCAGAACAGCTTCAACATCCCTTGACAAACAGTCTACAAATGCTTGGACCTCTGTTGTGGGATGTGACCTCAATCCTTGGTGAGCATCGGCATTATTTGACATTTGCTCGCTCAGCCCCTGGGTCGAGCGGGTCGAGTCGTGGTGATAATGGAGTCAAGTTCCATTTGGACAGTAACGCTTCAGGACAGGATGAACTTGATGACTCAGAATAAAATTTGTTCTTTTTGGCAATTTCATTGACCTCTGGAAGCGTAACAGGCTTAACTATGCCAGAAAAATGCACCCCACCCCAAGATAGTTGGCTGAACCCTTTGCCCTAGGAAATCGGTACTGAAGACTGCAAGCCCTGTTTGCCTTGGGCCACACACCCACTTTCCTAATAACAGAAATGACTCGCATGACCCAATGACATTTCCCTGCACCGTTCAGTACCATCATGTGCTCTTCACCTACACTTCACCTGATTTTTCAGATGTGACCAGAAAGAGATGCAGACTCTTGGAACCTGATCTGTGGCTGAGCAGTCTACATTTTCGCACACTTCTGGATATATATCAGAACGTCGAGTGGTCTTAATCTCTGAAGTTGGTGCCTATCATGCTCCAAGAATCATACCACTCTCAATGTTACCAAGACCTCTTCTGAGTCTTGCTGGATAACATAACTAACAACTGACTTATTCCTTGGACTTTTATGTATAACCTTAATTACCCAGTAGATGTTAATTGTCTAAATAATTTAGGAACCATATTTGTATGTTACCACTCTCAGTGTGCTTAATAGCCAGCCAATCATTCTTCCAGCCCCTTATCTAGTACATAGTTGTGATTCCCACGTATCCTCATTCGATTAATCATATCTTTCATTTTGCTAGTTGCCAGTATCTATGTTTCCAATCACGCTGCTTTCCTCTCCAGCCATCACTCATGCCCAGATTGTTATTCAGCCAGATCACTGTGACTCCAATCGATAGTGGTAGGAAATTCAACCAGTGTGTTTGCACTTTATCTGCTGGTGAACCTGTCATGTCTGTTTGAGTAGGATGCAGTCATGTGGTTTGGCTACACAGGTCTCCAGTGTTGCGTCTATAATGGTAACTGGTTACAGCCCTTAGATCAGCAGGATTTCTTTGGTGTTGAAGTACACGATCCACACAGAATTAAATACGAGAGAGATGAGAGCGATATCCACACCCGCCTGCAAAGTGAGATGTTTTGACATTTGGTCAGTGAACTGAGCCTCCTGTGGATGGAAACTTCACGTCAACGAGAGGAAGACAACGACAACACAATCGACAGCCCCTTTCATGTTTGCTGCAAACTCGAGTTTCATCTGTGCTGAATGTCCAAGGCGGCCGGAGTCCATCTTACTAAGGCGTCACCCACATCACGCAGCTGGACCTTTGAAGAGCATGACTTTCAGGTTGATCTGGTGGATGGCAAAAGGGAGTGTTCACTAGAGAAGTTCCATTTCTTCTTAGCTAATAAGATGTTGATTTCAGAGTTTCTTAGAAGTGCTTTCAAAACTGCTGCCGGCTTCTCAGCAACTTTTCATGCCTAATTCCTTTGAATTCCTATTGCTATGAATTCATAAATAGGAAGGATTATGACTCATTAATAAAGGTTTCCACTGTCGTCATTGATATTGTTCTTCAATCCATTTCCGCATCATTTTTGTCAGGTATGTAACTAAATAAATAAATGTGCGTAAAGAACGCATCTACGTAGAGGAAGAGACTGCATGCTTCGTCCTGAACCCAAATTCTTCAACAGTCACTCAGGTCTCTACGAGAAAGAAGATTTTAATTTAGATCGATTTATGGTAAAGATAAAGATATGATATCTTGTCCGGTAAATCTGAGGTCACATAAGCACGGAGTATCTTGTACTGTAAAGATAACGTGCCTTATATGGTAAATCTGAGGTTGGCTTTAGGGTAAAAATGAAGCAAAATACCTTGTGCAATAGTTTAGCAACAGTAAACCTCCTGGGACCTTTTGTTGACCACTCTGGGATTAAGAGACTAACCCCAGGCTGAATCTTTCTCTCCAGCCCGTAAGAGGGACGCAAGCGCCAGCTCATCCCTCTGATTAATATCCTCTCACGTTCCAGTAAGCGTGAGAACCCCTCGATGCCCGCAGTATCCTGCCTTTCTAACAGATGACAGCCCTGACTGTACAGTTCTAAGAGTGGGAGAGATGAGCAAGGAAGATGGAGAATGTAGATTGAAATGCCTCTGAGAGGTCATTTGTGACATACGGTAAGTGTGGAAGTGTGAGACACTGAGGTGTAGAACTGACTGTGTGTGTGTGTGTGTGTGTGGATTAGGTTTATATTACTTTGTGGGGAGCAAAAAATGCCAAAAGTCTCATTTCTTGTTTGGTTATTGATGGTTAAGGTTAGGGCTGGGTAGGGGTTAAGGTCATCATGTTGGGATTAGAGTTTTTCCCATGGAAATGAATGGAGAGTCCCCATAGAGATATAATTACAAACCTGTGTGTCTGTCTGTCTGTCTGTCTGTCTGTGTGTGTCTATGTATCTGTGTGTGTATGGGTGGGTGGGTTTGTATTTACCACATTGGGGGGACCAAATCTGCCCACAACGTGGTAAAATCTGTTACTTTTCAGCTTGTGGCAACATTTTCCAGGTCTCCATAATATGAACCTCAATTTTATAAAAATCTGTGACTGCAATCAAAAACCTAAAAATGCCAAAAGTCTCATGCTTTGTTTAGTAACTTATGGTTAAGGTTAGGCCTGGGTGGGGGTTAAGGCTGTCATTGTCGAGATCAGGGCCATGCTCATAGAAATGAGAGCCCCCACAGTGATCACCATAGATACCAAATCTGTATGTGTGTGGGTGTTTTAATCTTAACTTTTAGGAAATGCTTGATAATGCTTGACAGTACAGGATGATTGCGTCAAGACTCCCTACTCCCCCCCCCCCCCCCCCCCCCCAGCTATTGCTCATGTGAGAGTACTTCCTGTTGGCCCGCACAACAAAAGTGTCTGAGAGGTACTTCCTCATTCATCTGGAAAGAACAATGAGCAGTCTGCTGTCCCCGCCTCCCCACCCCCGCTCTGATAGACCTTTCAGTATTTCATAAAACGGCCTCTTGGAATGAATTAAGCAGCCTGTAGGTGTTCTGCATCACATTGATGTGCAAAATCTCAGTGTTCACTCTCACTTTCACATCACCTGACAGGGAAGTTTACATGGGCAGCCCTCCTCTGTTTGATTCAATCACTCGTAAGCTGGTTTGGACAGAATTCCTGTGTATTCTGAGTGGGGTGTGTTCACATGCTCTGCTTCTTTTGAGGCCAAAATCTGGTCACATGGCTTTCCTTCTGCCTTGATATGGTGTCCGTCAGTTGGGTGGAGCCGTTACACGCCAAATGCATTGAAAGTGACAAAGCTCATCCTGCTTCCCTGCGCCACCAGAAGATAAGCATCTCCACTTTGCTTGCACCACCCTCCACCACAATGGAGATTTACTGCATGTGACAAACAGTTTCTGGATTTGTCACCATAGAAACGTCTCCAGGTGCCAGTCCAGTCCACATAAAGCCACACCAGCATAGACTCCGGAAACCACTGGCTCAACAGGTCCAAACTGGCCATGGAATTCAGCTCAAAGAAAGGCTCTGGGCAGAATTTCAAAGCAGAGGCGGCAAAGTCAATTCCCACTACTGGGATGCCGGCAGGGTTTTAGCTAAAGCAGGGGCACCATTAGAGATTTGGGGCCCCAAAAATGCATATCAAACTGGGCCCCCAACCCAAACCAACACAGTTATGCTCCAAATGTTTTAGGGCCCCTGTCACACAAGGACCTTGGGTATCGCCCTAAGCCCCCCCGCCCCCCCCCCCCCCCCCCCGGGTAAAAGGTCAACATCAAAATACAGAACACTCATGCCTCAGACGCACAAGCTGAACTATTTGTGTAAACAAGCTCAACTTACTTTGAATAATTGTGCCTCCTGTTCAGGTAGGGAATCGTAATCGATGTGCAAAATCGATGAGTTAATAAGGCTGACAGCAAATGCATTATGTACGAATCAGTAATGCCACTGAAATGACAAAGGGGATTCTGCTTTTGTGGCGGTCCAATTCAGTCAGACGGTCCACCGGTGGTCTGGTCCAGTCAGATGGTCCACTGGCAGGCTGGTCCAGTCAGACGGTCCATTGGCAGTCTGTTCCAGCGAGACCACTGGCGGTTTCTAACGGCAGCCTCTGAGACCGCATCTTTTGGGTCTGGCATAGTAACAAATCGTGACCGCGTCCCTTTTCACATGTGAATGCCTCTCGTGCTCATGCTCATGCACATGGCCCCCTAAAGTCCCTCATTTTCACTGTAGGTCCCACAAGGGTGTGTCCTGCAGGGCCCAGTTACACCCAGTACAACTCGAATGCCGGAGCTCCATCTGGTAGCTTTGTGACTCATTGCTCCAGTCCCA
>JAODJW010000041.1:2726159-2737805 GCA_026777045.1 Hyperopisus bebe | reverse complement strand
GGGGGCGGGGGGGGGGTGGGGGGGGGGGGGGTCTCATTTGAGCCCTTCCCCAGAAGTTTTTGTGACTCTGGCTGATAGACAGAGGCCAGAGGAGGTCATGGCACAATGAGGGGACTGCCCACCGTGGCATCAGTGGTAAAGTTTGCCAAATGACTTGGTGGGAGGGTGGAATGGAACTGAGGGTATGCCGAGGCATTGGAAAACAGGTCATCCAGGGGGAATGGGTGAGCAAGGAAGTTCCCTTTATTTCCAGAAAATTAGCATTGTCATATCGATGGTCACTGTGAATGAAAGGTGAGGGCTGGGTTTATTGGAGTTGCATGTGACTGGGAGTGAGGCGGTGCAGAGTAGGGCTTTGCCTAAGCGTGGTGTGTCTGTGTACTGCTGAAACTGAAATGTGCCCCGAAAACTTACAAAACCATCGTCTCACTGTAAAGGCTCTCTGGAGGGCTGACTGGGTGGATCCAGCCTTTCAACTCCTTGGAAAGCATGAGACGGCTCTGCTCCACTTCAAAGCTAGCAACGACACTCATGTTTGTGCAATTACATTGTTATTGGTGTTATTGCTTTTCGTTTCAGTGCTGCTGAACTCTGGCTTGCTTAGAGGCAGTTAGTTTTGGATGCACTTATGGGTTCTCATGTCTGGAAGGTGAAGGGGGGTGGGGGGTGTAATTGCTGGAATTGAGTGGTTTTGGTTTGCCGTGAAGTTCCAGCACGGTTACGATGTCACCTCACCTTGTCTAGCATGCTGCCCCTGGTAGCCTCTCCAGATTTTTCTCCCAGGAACAATGCCTCACACTCCTCTTTGCTCCAGATCGGTATTTGCGATAGCTCCAGCACTGGCATTTGTTATGCAAAACAGGAGATATCCCCCCACAGGCACGTGAATATTGGTGCGTTCGTTTTTTTTCTCGGAACTTGGAAATTCCAAGGTCTCCCATAGCTGGACTCCCTGCTATGGTGGTGAGGTCTTTGGACACAGTGCTTGGAGCTTTTTTGGAGTGGATCTCCGCCCCTTTTTACAAACAGCAGTACGGTGGGAACGACACCGAGACGCCTGTCATGCCAGGTCTGCAGACTCGCGGCCAGGTGTTTTTTAAAAGGGCAGGTGACATCACACTTTGCATTTGTGTTTATCGAAAGACCTTAATCTGAATGAAGTCATCCCTCTGTGTCAAGCTGGAGCCTGAAAACATCAGAACACCTTTATTTTGGACTCCTACACCTTCATGCTTGCTTTTGGGTCTTGTTTCTTTGGAGCGTCATCAGCTACCACACACTTGCTGTGTCTGCTGAACATGGGTTTGAGTCCTGCCAGGGCCCAGGCTGCAGGTTCTAAGCCAACTGATTGCATATTGACTTATTTAGCAGAAGCTTTTATGTAAAACAACACACGATTTATGAAGCAGGGTCAGACAGTCCCTGGAGTGATTGGGGTTCAGGCTGCACAGTGAAATCACTCTGCTGAACATGGGATTTGAATCAGTAACCTTCTAATCATGGGCACAACAACCTAACTCGCTGAGCCATACAACTTTGCATGGGACCCCCCCCAGTTCCTTCCCTCCTCTGTTTCTTCTGTTTTCCCACTGGAACGACCAGTTGTGGTTCAGACAAAGGCATTTTAACAACTCTTGTCCAGTCATGCACGGTAGATTCCCTGGTCAGACAATAGAGAGCAGCATGTTTTGTTGTTGGTGTGACACACCCTCCTTCCCGCTCACAAACGCCCAAGGGACAGCAGTGTTATTAGTGTCGGTATTTATGTCTTTGCTTGACTGGCAGCTTTGTCACAAACTACTCAAACTTCCACCTTCTGCCTGGCTTTGTTAACTGAAGTTACAGCATGAGACGCGTGACTGACACACGGGATCCTCAAAGCCCAGATGGGAGCTGCCTTGCTAGCCTTCCATTCTTCCACTCAGATGCTTTTGTTAAATATTTGACGATGACCGCCCCCCCCCCATCTTTCTCCACTGTATCCAGTTGTTACAGTTTATCCAAACCCATTTTCATCTAGCTGGAAACCTTTCCCCTCGTCTTTATACTTCGTCTAAGTTTCATCTGGGTGTACCGTGTATCACATTTTACGGTCTTCCACCCCAAGTGGGAAGCCGTGGACCTTAGAGTGTGGACATCTCTAACGGTCTTATTAACGGGTGCTGAAGCTGTGCCGGCCACGGCTTTGTGACGGTGATAGCTGGGGTGGGGGCCAGTGACAGACCCGTAGGAAAACCAGCATGTAGCGTGACACCAACAGTCAGGATACAGAAGTGTGGCAGGCGCTTAATGAGACGTGTGTAATTTCATTTTCCCGTTAGTCTAATTATCGCATTAGTGATGCCTGACAGTGCTATACGTGGTTTTCATAGTTTCATAGTGCCTCACTGGTCAGCTGCCTGTGCCAGCTCGCTATTCACCATGTTAGCCTATGTAATAGACTCAGCATGAAACATTAATAGATGACAGTAGCTGTTTTCATCATGAACCAGGTGGTGTTTGGGTCCCTGTCTACTCCAGCCTGTCTCGGGCGGCGTTTGCATCCCTGTCCACTCTGACCTGTCCCAGGCGGTATTTAGATCACTGTCCTCCATTGTGTGCTCCATCCTAGGTCCTCGTTGCTCCTCCTTGCTCCCCTATTGGCTGAAGCAGAGCCTGTGACCTCCCCTGCCACGTCGCGCCGCCCCAGCATGGAAGGGCTGCCGCTGCGGTTCCGCTGGATGGCTGAGCACGCACCAGCCTTCCGCATCCCTGGAGCCCGCGTCCGCGTGCTGCATTCCCCTACTGAGTTCTATCAGGTCATGAAGGTCAGTGTGCCCACCTGCCTATGATTGGCCAGCCTCAGGTTAAGGGCCAGGTGGGTATGTTTTTATACCTTGTTGGCATTAAGAACATCTTCATGTCTGTACTATTTATTTAAGCCACACATAATATCACCCGTGAGCATGGCTGCAGTGAGCTGGCAGAAAGGTAACAGTAAAAGATTTGCTCTGAGTTTCTGACCGGTCTCTGTTAACCTATTCTTTTGCTTACCACGGCCACGCCTGCACAAATGATCCCATACGAAACTGGGCTCCCTCCTCCTTTATCTTTGCATTCCTTGGTTCCGAGTGAGCAGGAAGCCTTTTGCCATCTTTACAGCCATATTTTATCTCTCGCACGTCTTTGTCACTGTTTGCGCAGCCAATTTATAGTTTTATGTGGAATATGGATCAGAGCACCGTCAAAGGAGCCGTCCTTTGATAAAAGCGATGCAGGCTCCGAATCGAGCTAAAAGTCAACATGACCTGACAGGACGGATGTTGGGGCTGCTGAGCTTCTGGCCCCACGCTAAACCAGTCACTTCCCGGAGCGATTGATTGTTTCTTTTTAGTATAAAAATCCCGTAATGCCGTTTGCGCGGCGGCTGGGTGACCTGTACGGCCCATCCTTTAGATTCCAGCAGCCGTGAGGATGTGACAGTGGGCTGAAGGTTGCCTGTTTGCTGCCTGGCTGGCTCTGTGCTCATACTGGGCTGCGGAGCTGCCCTGCAGGGAGTTTCACTCCGCACTGTTTATTTCTATCCTGTGGGAAGCTTCCCGTAACCCAGTGCTCTCGCTAACCTGAAGTGACACCATACAAAGGAGAGGGTGTAGTTCATGGCGATGGTGAAAGGGGGTTTTCTTACAGATGATAACCAGTTTGGATGTTGGCCGGACGGGGGGTGCTGTGCACATCAAAGTGTGTCAGATAACAAAGTGTCTGTGTGTGATATGACTAGTGCGGGCCTTCTTAAGTGCCTGCCTGGCACAGAGAGACACCGGATACTTCGGAAAAGCGCACGTCACCGCACCAACAAAGCCCGTGCGTGCGCAATGTGCTCAACGCCGCCGTTCTCTGACAAGGTCGTTAAACGTGAAAGCAGGCATTGTTCAGATCACGTATCACGCTGATTGAATATCTGGAACACGCCATGCATGGAATAAAGGCATGTTTATGAGGGAATTTTTGGGTTCCTGTGAAAGAGTCGAGCCTCTGCTTGCCCCATCCTCTTTTCTTAGACCCTTGTGACCCTAGCATTCCAGTGTTTCTCGCGCACTGTCAGGTTTGTAGGACACACAGTGTTGCTCTTGTCTGTTATCATAGGCATCGCACCATCTCAGAAACTATAGATTAGGAATTTGTTACGGTACAGGCCTGGATGGCAACAACATGCATGCTCTGTACACACAGGGCTGAGGGTGAATTCTGACAGGGGGTACATGTGTATATATGCAAATACATATATTGCATGTATGCTAAGTTCTCCTTTAAATAGTTGAGAAGCCCCCTCTGCAATAATGTTCATCCATCCGTGCACACGTCCATCCTTCCATCCTCTTCCTCTGTTACAGGGTCATGGTGCCCCAGAGCCTATCCCAGGAAGTATACGGCTTGAGGCAGGATGACTCCTGGGTGTAACAGCTGTCCGTCAGACTTAAATATCTGATACATTTTCGGGAAATACAGTGTTTACATCCTAATGCAGACTGGCAGCCTCAGGCTGGGGGTGGGGGGGGTAAAGTGGATCCCAGTGGGCTGGCATCTGTACCGGCGTGTTCTGACCCGTGCCAAACGGACCCGTGTTTCTCTGACAGGCGCCTGGCCTCTTCCTGGATGCCACTTAGCCCCGGCCCAGTCCGAACACTCTTCCCTGAGGCGAGACGACTGGCTGGCGTTTTTATTTTTTCTTTTTATTTTTTTTTTCTATATCAATGAAGCTTACAGTCAGAAATAGGACCCAGTGAGCCGGGAAATGCGTTTGTGGCGGCCTCACAACGGCCAGCCGCCCATCGATCTGAAATGATATACGTGCGTTTGTGCGCGACAGCATTCACCATGGATTCCCATTGATTAGAGCGCTGGATTTAGCGGGACTCGCCGTCTCGCTTTACTTACCTGCTTCTCAGTTTTTTTTCCTTGTTTGTTTTTTTTCTGTTTTGAATCAGGCACGCATTAAGACGGCCAAGAGCAGGGTGGTGATGGCCTCACTGTATCTTGGGACGGGACCCCTGGAACAGGACCTGGTGAGACTGGCTGGAGTGCTGTCTACCTGGCTGAGATGGAACTGAGAGTTTTCCAGATTCATGACTCCTTTCCATTGGCAGTGTTTGGAGATTTCTGTTTTCATTCTGTGGCTTCAGTCAAAGCGACTTTTACCATTTAATATAGTTCAGGCTGTTGAACCAGCAGCCTGTAGGTTAAGTCCATGGCCTCAAGCTAGCAACATGCATATAGTTCACTTCACAGTTCAATTCAGTTCAGTTTACTTCACTTCAATTCACAGTTCAGTTCAATTCAAATCAATTCAGTTCAGTTTATATGGTGCCTTTCACAACCGAGTTGCCCCCAAAGTGCTTTACACGGATGTGTTGTGATATATAACATCATTAAAATAGAATAATACAAAAACAGGGAAAAGGGAAGACAAAAAAATAAATGAATGGAGAGGAACAAAAACTGCAAAACTCCCACCACCATGCCTTGTTTATAATATGTATTATTTTGTAGAAATTGCAGGATAATTATATTTCTGGCCTGACCTCCTCACTCGCCCCACCCCACTCGTTGGGGCTCTGCAGGTAGACTGCCTCCGGGAGGCTCTGGAGCATTCACAGGACACAGCCGGCACCTCTGGCCTCCGCGTCTCCATCTTGCTGGACTACACTCGCGGCTCTCGAGGTGCGGATTCTGCCAGCGGTTCATACCTTCCTCGTTTCCCAGTTGGAGGGGTGGGGTCAGCTTTGGTAACGCCTTTCTCTGCTCACCTTCTTCTCGTGCCCCGGACCATATCTTCTTTGTCTTTCTCTCGACTGCCGTGGTGCTCAGACCCACAGGTTGTCTCAAAAACTGGAAGCTGAAAGCAGGAGGCTGGAAATCCCGGCGTAGCGCCGTGTGCAGGGATGCTGCCATGGGGGTTCATGCTCCCAGGGAGGTTATCTGCGGATTCTCTCCTTGAGGGTTATCTGTGGTTCATGCACTGTCGTGCATTAAGGTTGTAACATCTGGAAATATGTTACAGTTCTTATTAGCATTAATCTAATTCTGCATATGGTGGAAATGTTGTGATGCTGACTTGCTCTCAGCTGTTCTTTGCTGAAGCAGGTGACACCCAGTACAGGAGTTTGGTTTGCGTTTTTGTTTTTTTGCTGCTGCTACTTACCCTCCCCCCCATTCCCTGGCTTTGTGCAAATGCTGTGGGGGGGGCAGTAGGAGCTGAGAGCTGAGGTGGAGCGCTGTGAGCGTTGGAGGGTGATCAGCTGTTTCTTACTGAGCGAAATGAAGCGCCCGACACGTGTCTAAGTGGCCTGGTGGCGCCTTGGCGCAACATCAGTTACCATAGGCCGATCCTGCGAGTGGGCGGGCCTTCCAGCATGTGTGGAGGTTACCATAGGCCAATCCTGCGAGTGGGCGGGCCTTCCAGCATGTGTGGAGGATACCATAGGCCAATCCTGCGAGTGGGCGGGCCTTCCAGTATGTGTGTAGGATATTTGTGCCGTGTTGGCGGTGTAGCATGTGAATTCAGCGTGCCCGCACTTCTCGCTCCCTTGCAGGTACGAATAATTCTCGCTCCATCCTGCTGCCCCTGCTGCGCCGCTTCCCGCAGCAGACACGTGTCGCCCTCTACCACACGCCCGATCTGCGGGGACTGCTCCGCCTGCTCGTCCCTGAGCGCTTCAATGAGACCATTGGCGTGCAGCACATCAAGGTCTACCTCTTTGATGACAGCCTCATCATCAGCGGGTCCGTATCTGTCTGGGTCTCTGCCATCACCTGCCCCCCTGCCATGCTGCCCTTTCTCTCATGCCCCTGTACCTCTTTATGAATGTGACATGCACATCCTCAGGCCCTTCCTGCAACTTCTTGGGACAGGCCTCCTCTCTGTTCCATTTGTTTGGCTGACGTTCTGTAGCAGAGCGTCCTCCCTTCAGGGGTCCACGGAATTTGTAGCCATCCCGAGAGTGACAGGAATGCTACCATGACATATCTTGAGCGCCTTGTCCTTGTCTCTTCTGCAGAGCCAACCTAAGTGACTCGTACTTCACCAACCGCCAGGACCGTTACGTCCTGCTGGAGGACTGCCACCAGGTGGCAGACTTCTTTGCTGAGCTAGTGAGCGCCGTGAGTGACGTGTCGCTGCAACTGGGGCCAGATGACAGTGTGCACATGGAGGAGGGGATGGTGCACCCGTACAAAGGTAGGCGGCGTCAGGTTTGAAGGCTCAGAGATAGTCCCTGTTTGCAGCAGTGTTGCCATGGGTTTTTACAGTTGTTTTATATTGACATTTTTGATGAGACAACTATAACTCCTCTGACCAAGCTCTGGGGTTGTGCGCATAAGGTTTTACTCAAATCATGGCCTCTGATATTTGCAGCTTTCTGCAGTTTATCCATACATCTCTCATCTTTGGCGGTTTGTGTGACGTGCATTTCTTGGTAGTAGTGGCAATGATGAGTGGCGCGCAGAAGCAGGCATGCACCGCAGAACAGGCCCAGATGTCACCGGGTAGCAGTGTAGGGACAGATGGGCACAGCAGGTGTGACAGCATCCTTCAGGCAGAGCCACACGCCCTGCATCCCGGATTCTGCTTAATTTTTAATCAGGCTCCCAGAGCTTTACTGTAAGTGTTGCCCCTCTCACTCATTCATCCCGGATCTGATCAATTCACAGCTGATTGCTGCATGGTGAGTGAGTGTGTGCGTGAGTCAGTGTGTGTGGGTCAGTGCGTGAGTCAGTGTGTTTTTCTGTGTGTATTAGGCCTGCACGGTTTTGAGATTTCTCTCATGATTCTTTCATATTATTTGCATTTCATATCGTCTTCATGAAGACGGAACAAACACTGTAATTGTCACTGAAGTGGGATTGTCACCCAGACTTTACAGAACTGGGTTTTAACAAACAGGTCATTTAAAACTAGAAATGCATGAACTTAAACCACGTCCGCACTTAATTATAACACCTTCAAACAAAAAAAAAAAAATCCAAAAAAATAAAAAAAAATCTGCACAAGCGAATGTGACCGTTTTTGCTTCAACCACGACATTTCTTGAACTGGAGTTCGTCTTTCATTTTCCTCACTGTCACCAGAAGGGTCTTCTGAACATTTTGTTCATATTTTTGAAGCTTATTCTTTCACAGTGTCACACATTTGATTTTTCTTTTCAAATCTGCCCCCTCTTCCTGTGTACAGTCCATCATGCGGTGTAATGCAGTCCTGTCATTTGTTGATACTGCTTATGGAAGAAGGTAGTGCTTGATTTGATACAATGGATCTTCCCGAAAATGCGAACACGGCAGAATCGCAGTCATGTAGGAATGAGATTGCATGGGCATGTGAATCCAGATTGAGATTTAAAGATGATTAATCTTGCAGGCCTAGTGTGTATGGCAGTGCACAGGCCCCGCCTCTGGCCTCACTCAGCCAGCTGCTCTCCTTTACACATGCACGCTCTCGCTCTCTCACTCCAGCACAGCAGGCGAAACCCGATCCTCCTCAGTGCCAGTAACCGATGCTTGGCCTCCTGTTCGGCTGCCTTTACTGTACACGCTGGGTCCCGGGGGGTGGGCGGAGTTACTATATATAACCCAGCCTCGCTTGGAGGGGCTAGCCCCCAGCTGACCTGACCTAACCCCATCCCACTGCAGGTCATCAGGCTGTGACCTCATCGTGGTCGTCTCTGATTGGCTGAAGGGCAGCGCTGTGATTATTTATGCAGTAAACTGCTTGTTGCTGTGTGTGTTATGGACTCTGGTGGCTGGATATCAAAGTGTCCTTGTGACACCCCCCACCCCCCCGGTGCAAATCTGTTTCTGGGCAACACCCTTGTTTATCAGCATTTCCCGACAGGAGACCCCAGGGAATGCGATGGGTTGGGCTGGGTCAGGAGGTGCTGGGGCGGGCGTGCCCCCCTTCCTGCGGTTTGGCTGGCTTGCGTCTTGTCGCCACGCCTCCTGGCTTTCCTGGTGTCTCGTGTTTCTGTGTGCCTTTTCCCACTCAGTTAATTTATGGGCTTTAGGGGTCAATGCACTGAGATTGATGGTGGAAAACAAAAAAGTTTTATGTGCGCGTCCGTCCCAGTAACACACCGGTGTATGTATGTGACAGTGCCCCTACGTGCCTGTTCTGCCCCCCTCCCCCTGACTCTGTGCATTTTTTGTAGTTCTTAGACCCTGTGCCCTGCCCCCCTCCTGCTGACTCTCTTGTTCCTGCAGTGCCCCCTGACTCCTGCTTACTCTGCTCTTCCCCTAGGTGACCGTGCCCAGTTTTCTGCCTCAGCGCGCTGCAGAATCATGGAGGTGGTGGACACCGCAGGGCTCCGTCGGCGAGATGCGGACTCGGTGGCCCACGGAGACACCTGGGTGTTCCCGCTGGTGCAGATGAAGCCGCTGGGCATCCACCTGGATGAGGAGGCCACGGTGAGGCTGCTGACCGAGGCCGGCCAGGATGCCACCGTCTACCTTACGTCCGGCTACTTCAACCTGACGCGCTCTTACATGCGGCTGGTGCTGGCCACCCGTGCCGACTACCACATCCTCATGGCGTCGCCCGAGGTCAATGGCTTCTTCGGCGCCAAGGGTGTGGCCGGTGCCATCCCTGCAGCCTACGTTCACTTGGCACACCAGTTCTACAACCAGGTGTGCCAGAGGGGCCAGCAGCACAGGGTCCGGCTGAAGGAGTACCACCGTCAGGATTGGACCTTCCATGCCAAGGGTAAGCCTGGTGCACGGTCTACGACGGCCCCATTGCATGTAGCAGTCGATTGTTTTAATTTTGATGTTGTAGCTGCAGTGTGAAACTAGTCCCCCAACTGATACCCACTCATATAGTGATGCATGCTTCGTCTCCCTCCATCTCCCAGGGGGGTCTTCCCAGCAGTGCTTCCCAGGACGTGTGCCTGGCCTGGCTATAGGGAGTTCTGTGTGCCCTCTTCCCCAACAATAGCAGGGAACTCTATGTGCCAGTCCCTCCATCCGGCTGTCCTTCATTACCCACTTTGCATCACACCCCCCCGAGCCCCCTCCTCGGCTTCCACAGGCCAACTCTCCATCTCCCTCTGTCCCTGGAGCTCGTCCAGCCCCGTCAGGGGCTCAGCATTCCTTCCAGCCCGACACAACCCTAAGAAAACACGAGTGCTGCTGGCCGTTGGCTTACAGGAAATGAAACCCCCCCCCCACCACCCACCGAGCCGATCAACAACACTGCCTGCCTGCTCCTCTTACTGGAACAGCCAGGCCCTGGGGCAACGCCACAGAACACTGGAACAGGGACATGCACAACACTGTTTTTTTCTGCTTTGTGTTTCTGCTAAGGCAGTATGTCAGCAGTTGGTTTCCATAGTGTGGCTGACTGCTGAGTGCGCGTCTGCCCCCTTCTGGGCGCTGCTGTGTATTTCCCAGCTCGGGGCACCTCCTGGGACTTAAACCTACAACCTTACACTATCATCAGCCCTGCTCCTTTGAGTCCAGCACCTCTACACCACCTGCCGTCTTTTCCAACCAGGTGGCCCAGCCCCAAGCAGTAGACTCTTCTCACGGCATGTTTTTACGAGGCGTGTAAGCAGCAGGCGGACGTGAACCCACCCCCCCCCCACCTCCCTTAATTATATTCAGCTGCTGCGAGTATTCCCGTCATAATCTGCAAATGAGGTTTATTTATGCTGCCGTGCTGTGTCCCGCTCACTCTGGCGCGCGCTCTGGGCGTGCAACTTGTAGGGTAGCGTGGTACCGGTTCTTCCGCTGCAGCAGTGTCCTGTTATCTGAGGAAACGTGACTGGCTGTATCCAGAACCCAAATGCAGAAGGAACCTGTGACATTCCCCGGAATATGCTTATGGGGTCGGCGTTCCACATGCTTGGGAATTAGTGTGTCAGGGCCCATGGCCATACGCCAATAGCAGCCGCAGACTGGATCATTTGTCTGCTGTTCTCTGGAATAGGTCCTGGTGCTCCGTGCTCGTCAGGGACACCTGGGTTATCTTTCCTGCCAAAGGGTCGTTCTGTATGGGAAGCTCATTAGGAAGATGAGAGATGTTTCTCTGAAAGCAAACAAGTGACACAGGCGGCGTTTGATTCCATGCGGCCGCCAGCATGGGGAGGCCGGGTAGAGCACAGCCGAGTGCTTAGCGGAGTCAAGTCGGACGGACATTTCTAGTAAACGCCGCAGCCGTTTCACACAGAGAGGCAAAGTGGAGCATTCAGAGGAGCCGGGAACAGTCGATGGCCATTAAGGGCCCTCAGATGCTGACCCAGAGTCCAGGCAGGGCCGTGGTTTGGCCACACGCTGGGAGGTGAGAGAGGCGGGCAGAGGGCCCGTTATGACAGCAGTGAGCAACCACAGCAGAGAAAGTTGGATGGAGTAGAAGCTCTGCCACTCTAGGACTGTATGCCCACCCCCCCCAGCACCCTTGTCTTTCTGTGGCGGGCAGGTAACTCTTAAAATGGCGCTCGTCAAACCGCGGCCTCTGGCGCACACTGAGCCGGCACTGGCACGCGCACGGATGCTTGCAGGTTTGTCAGTAACCATGGCGCCAGGGAGCCTCCTTTTACTGGAATGGGGCTTTGGTTCGGGGGGGGCGGCGGGGGGGGTGGTGTTCACCTGAGATCACACGCAAACATGTGCCCTTATCTT
>JAODJW010000041.1:2712116-2726150 GCA_026777045.1 Hyperopisus bebe | reverse complement strand
GGGAAGGGGAGGAGCCTTCTCCCTGACTGGAGAGGGCTTACTAAAAGCACAGAGCAGTGTTCCTGGAAAAGATCAGCACACACACACCACCTCTGTCTCCGCTGCCTCTGTCCTGCCGTACCTTTGTCTCTCATGACTTAACAGTTTGTGCCAGGAACACTCTGATTTCATTATTCCAGCAGTACATGGAGAGGTGAGTCTGGGGGCTCAGGTGTGACTCCTGGCACCCCTGAAGCTTTCAGCTGCGGTCTCGGTCCATCCTGAGCCCGGCTGCCTGGCCCTCCGTGATGTCTCGTGTCAGGGGAGCTCCTAAATGCTTCTGCATGTCCATGCTAGCTGATCCCATTGCTGCCTGTGGTCAAAATGCAGAATTAAAACAAATCCCTCCCCCATGTGACTGTCCGCAACAGTCAGAGGGACTGGATAAAAACTCTAGTAAAATAATTCCCATAACTTGGAGAAATGTTAGATTTCCTTTTAGACAGGAAGTAGACTTGCCGCGATAAAGTGCTGTTATCTGTATCTGTTTGTTTGTTGTCCCTGCTTGTTCATAGGTCACAGATTTAAAAAAATTCTTTCTTTGTATTTGAGCCCTGACTGTAAGATGGCTTTTTTCAGTGAGGTGGGAATTGTGTGGCTGACTGTGACAGCTGACTGTAAAACGATATGCTTTTTTTGGGTTTAAAATCCATATATTGCAATTCTGTTTGGAACAAAGTTGTTCTTTCTTTCAGAAGGAAACACTGATAAAAGATCTCTATTGTTCTCACAGAAACAGAAAAATAGATTTCTGTGTCTCAGCAAGTGGTTAAAAAAAAAAGCTCATGTCGCCTGGCTCCAAAATGAAGACTTCAGGAAGGCTGCAGACAGCCCAGACGAAGACCACAGGCCTTTGCTCGCTTACGCACTTTGGTCAGGAGGCCCGACTCAGAGGAGTCACTTTATGCTTGTTTTGTTGCTGCTGAGCCTTTATGTTTTCTCAGTTTCAATAAGGAAGCGCCTTTCTGCAGGTGCTGTAAAAAGTATGCATGAAGCTGAAGAAACTGAATATAGACTATATGGCCAGAAGTATGTGGACCTCCCTTACAATGATTACTTTGTTTATTGCTTATTATTATCTACTTATGTAACTATAGAATGATTGATTAATTAAGCCACGGCCATCACTTACACAGGGGTATAATAAAATGCACAGTTTACACAATATCCTAAAGCTGACATTAGCAGCAGATTGGACAGGAGTGGTTAGTGACTATCCATTTGGAGCATCATGGAACACCGTTGTAGGATGTCATCTTTCCTGTAAATCAGTTCACCACATTTCTGCCCTGCTAGAGCTGCCCTGGTCAGCTGCAAGTGCTGTGAGTATGAAGATCAAAATGCTTAGGTGCAACTTCACCGGAGAATTGGTAGCCAAGCTCACAGAAATGGACCTGATCACCCAGCATCAATGGCAGCAGATCCCACCAGCAGTCTTCCAGCATCTATTGGAGAGCCTTCCAAGAAGGGTAGATGCTTTACAGCAACAATGAGCTGGCCAGCTTCATATTAATACCCTTGGTTTTAGAAAGAGAGATTGACACTGCAGGTGTCCACATACTTTTGGCCATACAGTGTATTACCTGGAGGTGGCGAGAGTGGTTCGGAAGGATTGGGCATCAGTTCCATCTTCAGGAGGTCAGCTTAATTTAAGGATTAAGATATTTCACTGGAGCCTAAGGTGGTTAAGTACTTTAAGCTTGCCAACAGCAGCCATAACTGGGAAACAAACTGGCAAACTTTGAGTTTCATGTGCTTGCTCTTAAGCTCTACTCGACCTGCTGGCCACTGGAGCAGATGCAGCCTTTGTCGCTGATGTCATTGTTTGGCACCACAGTTACTGAAGCGTCCTGACTCAGATGCTGCACTCATAACCAAAATGGCTAGTAAGGTTATGACAGTTACTGAGATTCGCCTGCTGTTTAAGGTTAAAAACAAGATGAATAACTTACCACAGAGGACGGAATTTCCTTGTACATTTTCTCTGGAAACTCACCTCAGCATGATTGATTGTTACATCTGTAGATCAATTTCTAGAGATGGGCAGACCATCCTGTACTCACTGAGCTGTTTTAAGATAATCCTCTCCTCATCCTTTTTATTTGTTTGCACACGTACACTGGAATTCTTTTCTTCGCCTACAAAATCTATAGCTCTGTAGCTTGGGGGTCACAGCACAGGGTCAGCCAACATTCAGCAATGTGCTGAAGGGCCTACAGTCATGTGATTATTTTGCTGAGGCTGGGGCTCAAACCAGCAAGCTTCTGATTACTTAGCCCACTAAGCCTCTGACTGCCCCAGGAACTATTCCTTGTGTATTTTCTGGTTACATCCAAGGCTAAGGTCGGACAAGCTCTGCTTTCAGGGTGCCTACTTTCTTTTCACATCCCAGTGACTCCTGTCTGTCCTAAAGACTGGGTGAATTTCCTGCAGAATGTCATGGTTCAGATGAGTGTGTGAGTATGCGTGTATGGTGTATACAAGCACACTCATGTATTTGTGTGTGTGTATGGTTGTGGCATTACTGATTGTTCCATAAGAGCAGCCAAGAGTAACCATCAGTTTAACATGTAACAGCTTTTCTGGCAGGCAGTGAGTGTGTATACAAGGTCACTGATCATGTGGCATCACCTCAGGCCTGTGCTGGGCGGCACTGTTTGAGCTGCTTATTCATGGAACAGACTGATGCAGTACATTAAACATGATTAAGAGTGCAGTAATTACACAAAGGAGCAGCCAAACCTCAGCTTAAACTGTTTAAAGGACCTGTTAAAGCATGCTCTTAAAATGGTAGCTATGGGGTCAGATGTGCTTTTTTTTAACATGGACAATGCCTGAATTCCGCTTGGGGGGGGCACTAGGTGTTTCCCATCCTGCTTGCTTGTTTAAATGCCCGCAGACGTGCAGGTTCTAATCAAGGGAATGCCGCACGTAAGAAAGGACCAATTCGACTGACTTGGGAGTTAAATTCTTTTCAATTTGAGGGAAAATGCCAGAAAAATGACTTGATATCGACAAGAATGGTGCTTCTCTGGTTTTAGTTCCAATATGACCAGTGACTGCAGACTAGTTTATACATGCCATCAGTGCATTACACTGCAGATGTGTGACTTTGTAATATTTGTTGAGGGTGGACAGGGTTTTTTGCAAGACAGTTGCAGAGTTGCACCTGCCGATATTGAAGTAATAATGACAAAGCCAGCAGACCTTATTCCTACCCAGGCTCTCATTATTAAGCAAGCAGCAACACTGCATGCAGTTTCTATATGGCTATGACCGTTAGATGGGTGTGAGCCTCCCAGGGTGCAGTGATATCTGCGGGTGGGTATCCATTTCACCTTTACTGTATTGCTATGATATAACAACTGTTCCTCGTTCCGTCAGAAAATGCACACCCACCCCAATATTTGAACTCATGCCCTGGTCAAGGGGCTGTTATTTTCTTGCTTCCCCCCATTCCTCTGCACCATTTTCATCTAATATCTCTTCTGTATTGTAGAAAAGTTGTATCCCTGTGTTACAAGTCATAGGATTCTCTTGAACAAATTCGGTCTGAGTAGATTTAATCGACATAGTAACAAATTCATATTGTGACGGAACCTTAAAGGCTGGGTGATTATCTGAGTTTTGACTTCTGGAAAATGAATAAACGGGTGCACGTGAGCTGGCGATTGATCCAATTTTTTTTTTAAAAGGCCTATCCTTTTAAAAATACTTGCGTCACCATGATCAGATGGTTGTTGGATCAAATCCCATTGCTGGTAGGATATTGTTACGATTAGGATCTTGAGCAAGGCCCTTGACCTGAGTTGCTCCAGGGACACGTACTCTTGCTTTGATTGAGTACATGTGAATCGTCAATCGTTTCCTTCCTTCTTTTCAGATCAACAGCAGGACTTTGTACCGTTGCCTGAGCTGCTGCTTTGGTATGGTGACACTATGAGGATTCTGTCTGCTGATTGCAGCTGCCACTTCACTGACTTGCTGCTATAGTACAGAGTTGAGCTTTATCATGTCAGGTGGTTAGCAGTATTCTACAGGACCTGAGTCAACTGTGGATTTGAATCACACGTGCTGTCGTTCTGAGTCAACCGTGTAAATCTATTAAAGCAGCGGTGCCCAATCTTATTCGCACAGGGCCAGTGTTTATGCAGGTTTTTGGGATAACCTGTAGGTCAGCTGTTCAAACCCAGGTGTGAGGACTCTTCAGCCAGTCAGTCCTCTAATTAGGGAGTTGCAGCGAAACCCGCATACACACCGGCCCTTTGCGGATAAGATTTGCACCCCTGTATAAAAGTATTAAACTATTCAAGAAATAAAGGACTTTAGACCTTCTGCCAAACCTGCATCCAGTTTTAGAAAGTTAAGGTCCATCTCATGTATTTGCATAATTTTTCATAAAATAGCTAATTATCTTTAATTGTCTGTATTTAGCTTTTATTTGCTTCTGTATTTGCCTTTCAACACTGGCGCATTTGTGACTCACATCCACGGTTGACTCCGATCCTGTAGTGACAAGCAGTACAGTAGGTCCCACTCAGGGGTAAAATGTGAGCTCTTCGAACGGGTCCGGTCTGGCTCGGGTGAAACTGATCACTCTCTGGGACGCGGTTGACTTACTGGTCTTGGGCCTGCTGCTTACTTGTGAGGATTTTGGTCTACATGTGTCTTTCATTACATCTAGGTGGTCACTCTTCATTCTGCTGCCTGGGTAGTTCTGCTTGCATCCCTGCAGGGAATGTTATATGAAAGCAGTTTAGGGCACCCTGACGCTCATCCCTCCCTGTTCTTGTTCTCGCCTGCAGGGTTATGGTACTACCTGCGCGGGAGCCACCGGCCGTGCCTCACCCTCATCGGGTCCCCGAACTTTGGCTATCGCTCTGTCCACCGAGACCTGGAAGCCCAGGTTGCCATAGTGACTGAGAACGAGGGACTTCAGGCCCAGTTGCAGCAGGCAAGGCTGCCGTCTGGCTGCTCCACTTTCATCTGGGTGCTGGGTCTGTCAGGGTTTTATTGTGCACGTGTGAGCGCATACATGTGGTCTGTGTGCGTTTGTGCCGGGCTCTGGCTCTGATCCCCTTCCCCTGCTTGGCTGGCGTCACTTTGGAGGCTGTACTGGTGCCTGGGGAGGGGCTGCTTTCTGGGAAGCGGGCTGGGAGCAATGCCTGCGCTCTGGGTCTCCCGCCTTTTTTTATGACTCTTTGCTAAGTGGAAGCAGCATAACTGCTGAAAATATTTGAGGTTGGGGGGGGGGGGCCCTGACAATTTGACAAAGACAGTGGTGACAGCACTGTTTCACACCCCAGGCTTTAGTTCCACTTAGAGTAGCCAGCCAGTGAGATACGCTGTGACACAAAGCTGAGTTGGCAGTGTTGCGTGTGCCTTTGGTTTGTATGTGTGTAATAGTATTATTGGGGTGTGAGTATCACATTTACGACTTGTTTACCTATCAAACTATATATTTAGATATTTTTGTGAAATAGGACCATGGTGCAATCCTTGTTAACACACTTAACAACACAGAGAAGGGGCTCAGTTACCTTGTTTGTCAAATTCATTTATAATATATATTGTTGTTATTGTTTTGAATAGTTTGAAGTACTAGGTGTATTGGTTTGAAGTACTTAGGTGTACTGCAGAAATGTTTGTCCTCCATAGGAATTAAAGCTGCAACAGTTACATCCTTCGTCACTATGATATCTGCTGGTCTGCTGAGGTATTTGTACCAGTTTGATGCAGTTGCAGCACTAAAGATGGCCTGTCTTTTTTTTTGACAGTCTTATAACAGGCTTTTATGTGCCAGCCTATGACATCTCAAAACAGATGGCATAGATAATACCGTGTAGTCAGAAGCACTAGCGTAATGCACTTATCTTCAACCCTAAACAGCAAGTGAGGATCACAAAGGGTGCTTGTCGTCTGTGGAAATAAATCGTACTCGTGTACGTACTTGCAGAATCAAATGGAGTCAGTGCATTTCTGCAGATGATGTCTGTGGGCCCTCTGCTCTAATCTAATGGTTGCCGGACAATATAGATATTTTTAGGGGTGATCTCACTAATGTTCCATGGTGTTTTAAGCATTGAATCACAACTCATACACAGATCCGCACTCAGCAATTGAGAGATGTGGGGGAAAACTCATTCATTTCAAGGATGTAAAACCTCCAAATGAATGCTGCTCCTGAATACTAATTTGTGCTGTAAGGCCTTCCTGTTTATTTATGGTTCATTGTTTGGTTTTTGGATTTTTGTAATCTGCAGTAACCCGGAGTAAAAATAACAAGGTTTGGCCATTAGTATAGTAGCAGGAAACAAGAGTGATCTTCTATCTTCTGCCCTCTCTGTCTCCTCAGGAGCGGGAAACATTATATCGGAGGTCCACAGAGGTATCCAGTTCCACATTCAAGCATCCTGACCGCCATGTCAAACTTTGGGTCAAGCTAGTCACTCCATTCATCAAGAACTTCTTCTGAGTGGCTTTAGGACTGTGGCATGGAGATCCTGGGCCCCCAGGTAAGTCACGTGAATGCAAGCTACCGTGGCTGTAACGGAGCTTGGCACTCTACTGCTATAGCTTAAAAGTCAAAGCTAAGGCTTTACTGGAAGCCCTGTGGTCAGAGACTATGAAGGGACCCTGAGACAGAGTCTGCTTCTGCTTCAGGTTCTCACTGGTCAGTGATAGTCACAGGGCCTGGTATTGTTTGGCAGTCAGAAGCCATATCCTCAGGCTTCTTAGCCGTGATGTAGATCCAATGGCTTTATCACTCAGCGCTCCATTTTTTCTTAGCTTCCTTTATTAAAACATGGAAAGCTGCCATTGCAATCTAGCTGTTGCTCAGAGATGCAGGACAGTCATCTAAATTTAAGTGGGAGATCTTTTTCTTGAAAGGTGTAGTGTCTTGTCCAGATTCAGAGCTTGCAGGATTTATGCAGTTCGTGTATATAGAATGGAGACATCAAAGTCTGTATCATGCACATAATTCAGATGAGAAATTCCTGAATGCAATCTGCCTTTTCATAGGGTTTAAAATTCTGTGTCAGAGTTCAGAGGTTTTTTTTTTGTAATGCTGGCAGTTCTTTTTCTTGTTATGGTAGGAAAAAAGGAAAAGCTTGGAGTTCAGGGATAAAATAAAGCAATGTTACTGAACAGGAAATGAAAGTGGTGAAATTGTGAGCACAGTCTGCCTTATCTTCACGTGGCCTGAGAACACACTGCTCTGCATGTGCCATGCAAGTCCATGCAAAGCCGCCACAGGCAGAGTAAGTCTGACATAGCACAGCACGATGGAGGCTGCAGGCTTTCTGCAGACGACTCAGCAGCTCCACCAGGGGTGCAGCCCCAAGACTGCATGTGCCATGTGACTCCCTGCAAAGCCACCAAAGGCAAAGTAAGATTCACCGATAGCATGGCCCAGTGAAGGCTGCGAGCTTTCTGCAGACGACTCAGCAGGGCTGCATGTGCCTGGGCTGCAGTGGGGACTGGGGAATCTAACGTCTTAATCTATCGCCTACTTGCTTAGCAAGCGATACTAACGTTTGCACTGAGTGAACTTAAGAAGGTGCAGAAGCAAGGCCTCCTATAGAATCATCCAGCTCCGCAGGCCATTCTTCTAGCGGCCTGCTAACGGGCAGTGAGGCCCAGCTATGCTGCCAGGCCCCTCGCAGCCACAGACATACATCATACATCACGCCCACACTTACTTAGAAAAATGTGGCTGTACTTGTGAAGCAACCGCAGAGGGGAAAGAAGAAACAGAAAAACAAAGGTCACATTTACAATTGTTATCAAGAAAGTGAATAGGGGATTGGGTAGAGATGAAGTACTTTACCGTAATTGGCAGACAGGATAAAGATGCGTCTGTCATACCTGTCACTTTGGTAAAGGCGTACTTAAAAAAAAAAAACGCATACTAAAAGCTTGCTGTAATTGTTTCCATATTCAAAGCACTGAACAAAGCAGGCAGATTTAGTACAGATTCATAGATATGGATCAGTGTGCTTTAACAGTTTGAATCCTTGGGTTAATGGATGGCTCTGAGGAAGGGCGCGCATTAGGGCGCTCAGAGCGCATGTCAGTGTGGCAGGTTGTTGTGAGGTGATTTGCACACTGCAGTCTTTGTCTTATGCTGGGAAGCGGGAGGCTGTTTGGCTGGAGTGGCCTCTTTGTTGTGGCGGGGGGGGGGGGGGGGTGTCACTACCTCCTCTGCTCTCCCCTGCAGCTTTGCGGGAAAGGGTTGTGCTGGGGACCCCGCCCTTCTCGTGCCGCCATTTCCGTGGGGGGCTGATAATCCCCTTTTTTTTTTTTTGCTGGAGGCGCAGTGGAGGTCACGCAGTGGAGGTCACGCAGTGGACAGCGCATTAGCATCTCCACCCGCTTTAATGCCGTGCTTCTGTCATCTGCATTGCTGGGAAAGCCTGGTCTGCCGCTTTTTCACACTGCTCCAGCTGCTCGTGCATGAGGGTATGACAGCCTGTAGTGAGGACCAGCACGTCTGGCTGCACGGTATTTGAGACTTGAAAACACAAGGTCTCGGGGTAATGCATGGTGAAGTAATGGCTGTAGCCTCATCGCAAGCAGGGGGAGGGGTAGATAGGAACGCAGGTATAAATCCTGGACGCAAACCCACAGCTAATTTTGCAGTACTCTGTGCAGCAAGTCTGCTGGTTAAATGAAACTGTAAGCTGGATCAGACCATCTACTAAGCAAATAAATAATATGTCATATGATGGCAATTAGTGGTTTTAAAATATGGTGTTAGTTGTTAAGGGCTTTAATGAAGGTATTAAATTTTGTTGTGATGATGATGCCAGACTGGCCCTTGAATTATTTTGGGAAAGGCTACCTCCCTGCATATCGCATTTCAAAATGCTGCAGCTACCTGAAGCTACAGCTACCAGGCTTCCACTTGGGTGTATAGCAGGTGGGGCTGTTATTTCCCCATCTGACAAAGTGCTGATGTGGCATGTAGCTGCAAGAGCGATGACTGTAGCAGACAGAATGGCTCATAGCTGGCTGACAGGCATCCCTGATGTTATCAGCTTCTTGAACTGAATTGCTTAAAAGTAGGGCTGGGCGATACCGATATTATATCGCGCATGCACGATAATCACCAAGGCTTCAGATGACAGGCGAAGCATTTGGCTGGACGCCAGCTTTTTTTCGAACTAATCGAATGTTTATTTACACCCATAATTTAGTAAGTAGACTAGTATAGTAGTGTGGCTAAAATATTGAGATGCATTTTGTGACACCCATAAGTTAGTAATCTGTGTAAATTGGTGTATCTTTATCTTTAATAAACTCAGTTAGCAGAGCACACCACATAATACTGTTTTGGTATACTATGGTTTGGTATACTTCAGTGCAGTGGGCACTGTAGCGGGGCACACCACATAATACAGTTTTGGTATACTATGGTTTGGTATACTTCAGTGCAGTGGGCACTGTAGCGGGGCACACCACATAATACAGTTTTGGTATACTATGGTTTGGTGTACTTCAGTGCAGTGGGCACTGTAGTGGGGCACACCACATAATACAGTTTTGGCACACTATGGTTTGTTATACAGTGGCAGTGAAGAAAGGGATAGCTCAGCAGCCGTAGCCACAACATCTTTTAAAAGAGGAGATCTTGTGGATAAACAAAGTAAAAAGACGACGGTGGAGTGGCGGTACTTTTTGCAGTGAAGTCTGACACATTTATTAAACATAAAGATATGCCGAATTTATACTGATTACTAACTTTTGGGTGTCATAAAATGCCTCATTCATATTTTAGGCATACTACTAAACTGTTTAACAAATTATGGGCACAACATCCGTATAGTACCGAAAAGCTGTCGTCCAGCCAAATGTATCACCCGTCATCTGAAGCCCTGGTGATTATTGTGCATGCATGATATTATATCGATATGATATCACACAGCCCACTTAAAAGGTAACACTGCCATTCTGTTTTTTTTAGCATTAATTTGTTACATTTAAGTCCTGGAGACATTTTGTGTTCTGTCAACCAGAGATCAGCTGGATTATGTATATTGAATTTTGTTTTTTAGGGAAAATCTCTAGGCAGCCTGTATAGGTTTTTAAATGAGAAATATTAAAAGCCTTGATGTTGGCATACCATATCAGTTACAGGAGTTACGGAAGGAGCTGCAGCGTAATGTGCCTAAATGTGTGAATGAGTGAAGGTACATTATAGTTTCCACACAGAGCTGTGACTGTGTAATAAGGATCGGCATCATTACTCTGGCAATTTAACCATGATAAATTGTTCCTAGCGTTGTATTTATATCTGGATGTGCGGGTAGACTGAGTAAAACATCGATAAGAACCCAAGAACCAATTACATGTGGTTACATCTCAGGATAATTAGATTGGATTTACAGTAATATGGATCTGTAGATCTCAAGGGATTTGAGGAAACTACCATCTTTCGGGGGAGGATTCTGCAGCAAGCTGGATGTGCATGCTGAGCTCGGGAGCTTCCATGGAGCTAAGCCACTGTCTGTGATATGTGTGACCATGCTGGAAAGCCTGAGAGTCAGGGGCACCTGCAGGCGAAGGCCTTCCACCATAGCCTCATGGGTCTTTTTAGATATGTTCAATCTTCTACTGACATTTTTTTAAGAACAGGAGGGTGATATGGCCCTGAGGTGATTTTACCTCATGTATTGCTTTAAGAAATTTCATCGGTCTACTGTACTGTTTGTGTTTCTGTAAAACTGCATCCTCGGTATTATACCCAAGTGATTGTATGCCCTTAGGAATCACATTCCACTATGCCGTGTTTCTCAGAGTTCACACAAGTGGCTTAAAGCCTGAGAAGAAGATGGGAGCAAAGGCTTCTGCACATTCAAACGTGGACAAGCAGTTGCCAGCACCCACCTGCCTGGTTTCTTCATGGTCTTCAGATTGAAGTTCCAGACGAAGGTCGGCCCACACATGTGGGCTTATACACCGGACGCTCGTGCACATTTTGGTTCCCCTGCCAGTCCGTGGGGGTGAGTTTGATGAAGATGACTGGCATGGCGGATGTCGGCTCCTCCTGCTTTGCCCCTGTGATTGATCCTATTTGTGTGTCCCAGCCAGGCCCTGAAAAACACATAGGCAGGTCTTTCAGGCCGGTATGGACTTCCCCATGGAATACAGTCAGCCTCGTCTAAGCAATCTGCAGCACAGAAGCCTCCAGCCTCTCTGCCGTGGCTGGTTTGCGTCACCCTGCATTCAGCGGCCATCAGTGACTTCATGTACATTAGTGTCAGACCTGTATCTGACAGGCGTCCCATACTCAAACTGCATGCCTCTAGGATAAATAAGATCTCTTCCGAATTTAAATGCCAGCTGCTTTTGATTTCTGAAGTTCTGAATGTTACCAGTAGGGTGAAGCTTATTCAGATTGAGACCCATTGAATATGGTGTAATGCTCTCCGTCACCTTTAATGTAACATCACCTGCTCCTATCAGAACTTCTTATTTGGTGTAAGATACCCTGGAAGAACCACCAGTAATGCCGCAGGCTTTGATATCGGCAGAGTGACTGACAGAAGCATTCAACATTCATCTTGTGGCTTTATCACCCAAAAAAACAATGTACTACATGAGCTCAAAGAACCTTCAGATAGATACCTCAAAGGTCATTTTCTTTGTTTATTGTTTGTCGTATTGTACAGTGTAATTTTTTTATGACATAGAAATATATAATGTAAGATTTTAAATAAAATTAATGTTTAAATAATGATGCCTGTTTAAATGAGCGTGACTGATATTATGAGCTATGTAGGGTTGCTGTGTTGGCTTGGTTTGTTAGAACCTGAAGAAAGCCAGCAGAAATTGGCATCTTGATTCCACCCCACCCTTTGTTGGAAAGTCAGTCAACTGGTGTTACCAGTCCTTTTAAAATGTAAAAAAAAAGCAAGTGTGTGTCACATAAACATTTCACAGAGCAGTTGTGGCTCAAAAATACAGATGCACTCATTAAGAATGGCTAATATCATAATATCATAATTAACAATATCAGACCGTGACTAATTGGCCTTTTGTCACGGAAGTAGGCTTGGGCTATACACAAAGCAAGATAAAGATTTATGATTTGCCTTTCAGTTCGGCCTTCTAGCCTGTGATGTTATAGTATTGGTGAGCTCTGCCTGCACAGGACACAAGACCTGCAAGGGACAGTGAAACATAACAGCACTACACAGCCATTAAGAACTGATGGTTACTTTCATTTTTTTTTTTTTTGCCATCCTGTAATTTAACGTGCTGCTGAAGAATGCAGTCCAGGTGGGGATACTGTCATAGATACAGCTGGTCCCAATAATCTGGTAGAGTTTGAAAGTGAAATCGAACTCTAGGATTCCCAGTGTGTACAATACTGAGTACACATGCAAACTCCTAGTTCTTCCAGATCAGGCTTCTCTCTGGCAGCCTCAGCGCCCAGCAGCTTGTCCTCCAGCTCATTCCTGCTCACCACAAAGTGGGATGGAGCCCACTGAGTCTGCAGCTCTGGCTTGCAGGCAGGACTGGAATGCCTGGTATGCAAGATGACAAAGTTTGGATGATATTCAACCTCCATGTCACCAATCTGAAGGTAACTGCCAAATCAAAGCACTGCAATGTCAAAGAAAATCAATGCGTGTGTGAAATCTTTTAACATCTTTGATGTCTGATGCCCTCTCAGATTATCTCACGTTCCCTTCTTGATCGTATTTCTTCTGAGGAGAGGAGCCAGTGCAACTCTACAGTCTTTCCAGTGGTCTCAGCGAGCAGGACGCTGTCACCGTCTGTAAGGACTCTGCGGATCTAAATCCTCTGTGATGGAAATGGGGACCTGAGACATCAAATATGACTATATGGATTAATTCATATAGTTTGAAAAGTAATGGAGTATAATACTAACTTCAATTTATACCTGTTATCTTTAATAAACAAAAGTACAGACATTCAGACACCAAGCAACGTTTTAAGTAGATTCTGAAATGTAGGAAGAAATCAGAGGAGCTAGACACAAACCACGACATGGTAGAATCTGGTAGAGCCAGATTCTAGCCTGAATGCTCTAAGGGTTTAGCTTGCTGCATCAGTATCGCTCAACTTATTCAGATATACCTATCCTTGGAACAATGTCAGTCAAAAGATACAAATATTTAGGGATCTATTTGATAACTTTATCCAGCTCTTTCAGTTATGGTATCCATTAGATATCCATAGTGATGGGCGATAAAACGATCTCGATTTTTTTATCGATAAAAAACGAGGACGATCACGATAATACACATAGACTATAAAACTCGATCAACCAAATTTGCTCCGGTTTAATGAATGCGCTGAGACAGACAATTCGATGGCCTATCGAGCAGAGGTTTACTGAACGCCAGCACAACGGCCAATCAGCGACGACGTTGTAATTTTGCCTATCCTTCCGTAAAGAAGCAATGGGTGCGTTCGACTTGGGCTTAGGTCTGTCTGCAACTGACGCGACGTGGAGCATGAGTATAAACGGACTGCAGCCAAGCCGGACAACTTCTACTCTTCGTAGTCTGCGAGACCTGACTGCAGTGGCAGCACTTTCATAAGGGTATAGATAAATCTGTACAAATATCACCTCCGTGCACATTACTTCTTTTACAATAACCAACTCCTGATACAAACTGTTAGCAGTGAATTAAACTATCGTGTATAGTGGCTCTGTGTAAAAAGATAGCTGCCAGGAAAAATATTAAATACATGTTTTTCAAGGATTCAAAGTTTTTATTGTCATGTACAGAGTACAATGCAATTTTTGAATGCCGCCTTCACAGACTGGACGATTAAACAAATAAAGCAGCGCGACAATACAGTAACTAACAATAAGTAAACCACGAACTTACGTGTACTGTTAGAGCATTTATGTAATTTATTTAAACTTTATTTTACTAGGTAAATGAACTGAAAACCAGTTCTTAGGGCTTTACATGCTTTTCGGGAGAAATAGCAGATAACGCATTGGAACTT
>JAODJW010000041.1:2639686-2650755 GCA_026777045.1 Hyperopisus bebe | reverse complement strand
GGTTATCATTCCACTGACAGCTTACAGCGGTTATCATTCCAGTGACAGCCTACAGCGGTTATCATTCCAGTGACAGCCTACAGCGGTTATCATTCCACTGACAGCCTACAGCGGTTATCATTCCAGTGACAGCTTACAGCGGTTATCATTCCACTGACAGCTTACAGCGGTTATCATTCCAGTGACAGCCTACAGCGGTTATCATTCCAGTGACAGCTTACAGCGGTTATCATTCCAGTGACAGCTTACAGCGGTTATCATTCCAGTGACAGCTTACAGCAGTTATTATTCAGGTGACAGCTTAAGGCAATTATCAATTTGTAATTCTGGAAAAATCAAACAAATAAGCCTGTACAAATGTGTACTTGTATAAATGTGTGTGTGTGTGTGTGTGTGTGTCTGCATGTGTATGTATGTATGTATGTGGGGGTGGGGAGTTTGCATAGATGAAAATGTTCCCAAAGTGTGGTAAAACCTGAAACTTCCTTATTTTTGGGGATATTTTTCAGGTCGCCATTTAGATAACCTCAATTTTATAAAAACCTGTAACTGCAATCGCAGAAGTAAACATGCCAAAAGTCTCGTATTTTATTTTCCGGGGCTCGGAAAGTTCCCTGGGGACTTTCAGTAAGTCACACCAACAGCACTAAGTGCGAAGCCCACATCCTGTCACACCCGGTGCAGTATTATCGGTGGGACCAGCCTTGTTCGAGAAGATCTGAGCACGGTGGAGATGGGGTATCTCTGTCATCGGCATATGTGACATGGCATCCTAGCGCACTCGCTCATGTCTGAGTAACATATCAGGCATTGATATATTGTTTCCAAATGCCGCTATTTTAACATTTCTGTTAAACTATCGATTCTTCAGATAAAACATTTTACAAGCTCATCGCAGAAGCACGGTGGCTAAAGAGACCTCCGACATATAGGTTAGATTGGCGTGGTACTCGTATTCCGCCGTTCTTGGCGCACTGAATCTCAACCTGTCACTCCGAGAAGTTGCCACGGACACACTATACACCATTAATAGTCACAATACTGCAGGCTGCCTTGCAGGTGACCGAGCAAACAGGAACCATATACGGCACACTAAGACGTTCTGCTTTACGCACAACTAGGCAATGCCGCAGCGTCAAACTTAAACTTAAATTTGACAATGTAATCTACGAGCGCCAGTATTACATTTAAACCAAACACACGCTTACCTCATATAACGTGCAAACTGCACTTGTCTATATACACCTCCCTCAATAATCTTCACTCACCATTCGCCAAGTTGCATTGATACAAACTGGGGAAAATCCACGCTATAATATCCACAGCAAAATTTGACCGCATGCTGTATAGATATAGATGCCATTTTATTCTGAAGCAACCTAGCAGATAGCTATTTTTGAAATTTGTTTCCTGCGTACTTTTTTATTCTTACGCGCCAACCCCCTGATTTAATCCTGCGCTCGCAGTAACTTCAGTATTCCACGCTGCGCAGCCGTTATCCTCAGCGGAGCCCAAAAAAGTCACCAAAGCACACATTTAGCTGCACTGCATGGCGATCCGCAAACGGCGGCGTGGCGCGTTTCTGAGAGTGATGCCATCGCTCCCTACCGCCGCCTTGTTTCTCCATGCCGCCGCTGTGCTTCGCCCTGCTCGCCGCCGATCTTGTCCAGCCACGTTCCGCAAACCGGCAGCCTGCTTTCCGCGTTTTCTGATCTGTCAGTCGGTGTCCGTCCGCCGTCTGCGCCTCTGCGAGCTGCCCCTGCCCCGTCTGCACAGCTGCGCATCCGTATCCATCGCCTATGGACTCGCCCTTATCATAGACAAGGAAGTTTTGACTGCTTAACAAGACGAGATAATCAACTTCTTTAATAGTTGCCTGGATTGTCAGATAATTCACGCTTTAAAGAGTGAATTTGCAGGTTTGAACAAATAATCCGATTTATACGCAGGCTTGTGTGAAAATTAAACTACGTAGCAAGCCAAATCGTCCACTTATTCTCCATATATGTTTTGATATTATATTTGCATATTATTTTTTTTCGTCAAATAATTATATTTGGCTAAAATTGATAATAGGTGAATTAATACACCACATATTCCTCTTCCACTAATCACCAAACTACACCATGTACGGAACTAAAAGATAACTCGAAACCAACGAAGATCAAAAAACAACCAAAATGATTCGGTTTTCACAAAATGTACAACTTTATTGCACCGGATGATATAATAATTCTTTATTCATTTTTTTCATTTCTTTATACAAGTCACTATCAGAAGAACACGTTACCATTTGCTGAAAAAAAGGTAACACGACGCTAAATTCTGTCATGACTCACGGGTCATTTAGCCTAAGTTCTGCATTTTAAAAATGTCTATATATTCCATATTAAAATACTGATATTCTCAGTCTGATTTTGCACACATTATCTGCACACTCTGTTACAGACACTACACACACAACAAAGACCCTGTTGATGCAGTTCCTTGACTTGTCTGGAAGTTCATTGACTATCACGCTACTCATTAAAACCGGAGTCAATCCGAAGACAGTCAAAGTCAGGAGGCTGGTACAGGACACTATGTGTGTTTTCTACGGTGACTAAGCGTTTTCTGTCATTACTCCTAATATAGATGCAGTCCGTCTGTGTCCACACCCTAATTTTCTGCTACGGCTCCTGCTCGCTTACGTTACGCACATTTAAGAGATTCGTACTTTTTCATTACCTACTGGGGTGGATGCACGACGCGTAGTGTTAAAGACATTCAGCTCTTTGTACAGAAAGATCAACGAGGGAGGAGGAGGAGGAGGGACAGCCGGGGGGCGGTTTCTGAAGATCTGATGCAGATCTGGGCCAGACGCGCCAGACTTAAAGCCCACGATTGCATAGAGTATTTATACTGGGCACTTGGTGTGCCTTTAAGCAAGCATACGTTAAGGTAAGGTCCAGAGAAATCACCCCCCGGGGAAAGACTTGAGCACACCTGTGTAAGGCAGCAAATTCTAGCACAAAGTCACTTACAGTTTTACAATTACGGAATTACAGCCCAAATACTAGCTGGAAGAAGACAATGATCCCAGGTACAGCTTTCTGGTGACATCATGAGCAAACCAATCCATAAGCATCATTCTTGAAATCAGTCATTCTGTATGCTGGGTAATCGCTAATAGCATATTCAGAAGCCTGCTTCTTTTCACAGCATAGACCCTGGTAACATGATCTACAGAATTCTATTCAACTGTTGCTCCAGTTACTTATTTAATTGTCCAATGCATGATCTTTGTAGCATTCTTTGATTGTTTATAAACATTACTGGCAATATTTGTGTACTAATTTTTAAAGCGTAATGCCGGAAATGCTAGGTGTTTGCACAATTCTGGCCACTACTATGTATCTCATAAGAAACCCGCACAGTTGTCTTCTAGGACACGTGTCAAGCTCTGTGTCGGCACCGTTGTAGGATGTAAAAGCAACTAACGACTCTCCAAGTTCAGCTAGACCAGGGATCAACAGGCAGATGGACTATTCTGGGAAATTGTCAGTCAAACAGTACATCTACGTCTAGATTAAACTGGTGTCTAAGTGGCAATGAAGCAGAATACATGAGGTACGCTGTCAGGAACTTCCAGTCAGAAGCTACATATAAAGGGCTGCAAAGGGTCTACAGCTATGCAGACAGACAGAGGTGAAGCTCTCAGCATAGGGATCTGGCCACCGGGGCAACTGAACGAGAGGTAGATTGTTGTCAGACTACAGAGTTACCTTGGCAACGCTGCATACAGGCATCTGCAACAATGTGTGACAAGTTACATAAAGTTTGCTCAAAAATTAACAAAGGGGAAGAACTTCAAAGTCAATATTCCGTTCGGACCCAACAAGAGAAACCAACAAACTTGCTACCCTCACAAGAAACCCCAGCTTTTATTTTGTTTTAGTTTATTGATTCATTTCTATTTTTGAGTTCAACACTAATATTTGGAGGCTTGGTGATGTGCTTTCTTAGCGGAAAACGAACCACCTACATGTATGATTTTATCTTAAAAATAGTTTTTGACTTATCTTCTTGAACAAGTACTAAAGCTGTCTCCCTTTTATGTGGTGGGAACCTGTAGCGAGCGTGTCACTCGCAGTACTCCACCTTACATACACCCACACCTACTTCCTGCCTGACACAGGAAATGGAGCCTGGATGGAAGAGAGAGACCCAACCCTGACCAGGCTGCATAGGCCTCAACGGCAGACAGCACGAGCTAAATCAGAGCCTCATCTGTCACTGAGAGCTGCAAAGGCCCTGAAAAGTGAACGGAATATCTTCTAGAACTGAAATGCATAAAAAGGTGAATCTTTATACAGTATATGGGACATTAAGTCACATTCTGAAACATGGTGGATTGTGGGAGATTATGCTCCTCGCCATGAGTGGCTGATCTATCTGGCAATGTTGTGCATTTTGAGCTGGAACTAATAGTCAAATTGCATTTGAATGATTATGTTTGTGCGCAGCATAGCCTAGAATATGTTTTTGTCTCTGGCCCTGATGAAATATGGGTCGCATCCTGCAAGCTCTAAGCTAAAAATATAAAACATTAGTGTAGAAGCCAGCTGGCCACAGCATTAAGGACAAGGAGGATAATGCTGATTTGCTTTCCTGACATATTGGTCCTGACCACCACACTAAGACATGGTGTATCGGGGGTGTTTTGCTGGGAAGTCTTAAGAGCCGCGACAGCATTTGTCATTTGCATCATCCACGTCGTCCCTGCTGGTTCATGGTGTCTCCGGAAGGAACGGTTTCCAAAACAAACCAAAGCGGGGCCTCCGTTTGCATGCGGCTCAGGGAGATGAAAATGACTTAAGTTACGTGTCTTCAGATCTGGGGAGGGATGGTGATGAGGTCTGCTTTGTACACTGCCCCGCAGGACCTTCTGGAGGTCTACAGTTTGCATTTTGTCCCCGTCACCACTGCAGATGTCCATGCCTGGGTGGCAGAGCCCTAGGCTGCATCACTCCCGCAGCAGCCCACCACAGGAACATTCCCCAATGCTTGGTTTATTGTTTTCTCCCCCGCTCCCCCCCCCCCCCCCCAAGAAATTCCTTCTTGAGTTGCCTGAGTTACCAATCCATCTGACATTCCCATAGGAGGACCAGGAGGGATCTTGGAATTTCTGCCAGGTGCGATGGGGATCTCACCTGATCTTCAGATTCTGGGTTCATTGTGGATTGTCGACATATTTACTCCAGTTGTGTGTGTCATTCGTGTTGATAAACCAAACAGTTAATAACCATTTAGAGTAAATGAAAGGGAGAGGGAGATGGTAAGCTGGAACTTTCTGGACCAGAGAGAGTATCCAACTTTTGGTATCATGTTCCTCTCTGTTTTCTTTCACTTTCACTTTCTTTTAATGAGAATAAGAGGGTACTCCCCTGTGGCTCCGAGTAAGACCCACCACTGTGTGACCACCCTGCCTGCACAGATCTCATCTGGCCTCATCGACTGTGGTCTGCATCACCATGTGCTCTGAAGCTACTCACACTCTGTTTCATGTAACCAGGCCACTGGTTCTCTTCCTTTTAAGGATTTATGAATGGAGGGGGCAGCCAGTGCTTCTTGGTCTATTCAGTCGTCCATCCTCATCTTCTTCTTGACTTTGAGCTAGGGGCTTCAGGGGCGTCTCGGCGGACGGACCCGCGGAGGTCATTGATCCCGGCTGTTGCTGCAGAGGGACCCTTTGGGCCGCGGAGAAGGGGCGTGGTGGTAATGTGGATGCGGGCTGGGGGGCCTCGGCGCCTGGTGGCCAGAGCTCGGCGCGTGGGATTGGCCGTGCACGGTGGAGGAACGCCAATGGAAGGGGACAGTCCTGTGGGCGGACGGCACGTGTCACACTCATGTCACAGCAGCTGTCAGCCAACCCTCCGTTTCTGCAACTACATATAGAACAGGTGCACACATAAAGCCTAAGATATATACACACACACACACATATATATATGTATATGCCATAGTGATACAGTATGTCACCATACATGGCAAGCAGCTGTACTCATACAGCTAATATAAAGCATATAATTCAGGCCTGCGTTCACACTGTACCTGGTCCTGTGGGTGAGAAAGTCAAAGTTCAAAAGGTACAGTTGAGCTGGATGTGTGGGGTCACTGGATGAGGGGCAGAGAGGGGGGGGTGGGTCCTCACTGCTGGCAGGACCCCGACTGCTCTTGGCCTGTGTGTATTGATAGGAAAAAAAACTTGGTGGTCGAAAAAATAATTAAATGAGAGTAACAAAGTCATGAAAGTGGGGGAAAAGGATGAAAATGAATAACGGAAAGAAAAAGCAAGAATGGAGAGGGCAGAAGAAGAGTTGGGTTTAGGGTTAGGAGGGCGGAACCAAAAACTATGCTTATACTAGCTATGAAGCGTGTTCACACACAGCTAAAAACTGTGCTTTTATTAGACAAGAGGCAAGTACATACAGCCAAAAACTGTGCTCATATTAGTCAAGGAGCTTGTTCAAACACAGCCAAAAACTGTGCTGATATTGGTCAAGGAGCTTGTTCACACACAGCTAAAAACTGTGCTTGTATTAGGCAAGAGGCAAGTACATAGAGCAAAAAACTGTGGTGATATTAGTCAAGGAGCTTGTTCACACACAGCTAAAAACTGCTCATATTAGGCAAGAGGCAAGTACACACAGCCAAAAACTGTGCTGATATTAGTCAAGGAGCTTGTTCACACACAGCCAAAAACTGTGCTTGTATTAGGCAAGAGACAAGTACAGACAGCCAAAAACTGTGCTGATATTAGTCAAGGAGCTTGTTCAAACACAGCCAAAAACTGTGCTGATATTAGTCAAGGAGCTTGTTCACAGACAGCTAAAAACTGTGCTGATATTAGGCAAGAGGCAAGTACACACAGCCAAGAACTGTGCAGATATTAGCCAAGGAGCGTCTTCACACACAGCAAATAACTGTGCTTATACTGTATTAGGCAAGAGGCAAGCACACACACAGACACAGAAACTGTGCTGATATTAGCCAAGAAGTGTGTTCATAAACAGCCAAAAACTGTGCTGGTATTACCCAAGGAGCATGTTCACATATAGCAAAAAAACTGTGCTGATAATAGCCAAGAAGCAAGCCATTCTGGTTATATTCAGGGTAGATGTTTTGTCCTGCTGCTTTTATAGAATGGATCAGAAAGCCAAGGGGCAATGTGAGATGGGGGGGGCATGAAACAAATTCTTTCTGGAATGATGAACCACCAGAATATGCTGGTCACTAGTGGTCACCAGAGAAAATTCCCCAAATTTACCGCTCGATAACAAAGCATTCAGCCCCGAAGACCTCTCCCAAAGGGGGGGGGGGTCACATCACACTGACCTTCTTGGCAGACAGGGCCAGCTTCTTGGCAGGTGGGGGAGACATGGCACTGGTGACCTCGGAAGCCACATTGGTGAGGGCCCGCGGTTTCAGTTTCGGAGTTGCCGGACCCCCCGCTGGGGCCCTGCCAGGTTCCGTGCCATTCTGGGGGAGGGGGGGCTGCTCGTCGGAGCTGGAGGACAAGGACCCACCCCTGGAGGAGCTTGCGCTTCGTGGGCAGAGCGAATCCCTGCGCCGCGACGCCGCCCTGCTGACGGACTCCTGGAAGTGACAACGAGCCAGCAGGGAAAGAGTGAGCAGCTGAACATGAACAGAGAAATGCTTGATCTTCAGGAATTAGCCACGAATGGCTGCTCTGATCCCAGTTATCTGTTTTATATGATATACATTTATCTCAGCTTTCTTTAATATGTGTCACTCCCAGTGTATCCACAGGAGGCACAGCCCCCTCTTAGGGAAGCAGTCACAGCCTCAGGGCCCCTGCAGAGACTGGGCTGAAATCGGGACGGATCATTGGGCAGCGGGGCTCCCCCTGACAGCAGGGGCTGTACCTTTGACTCAGAGGAGTTGGCAGAAGAGGAGGTGGAAGTAGAGGAAGAGGTGGAGGAATCTGAGAGAGACTTCATGGAGGCTGAGGTGGCCAGGCACCTGCCCTCCACCCGGCCCGGCCCGTGGGGGGGGCCCGGGGGCCTCTCGGATGCCTGCCGCTGACCCAGGGGCTTCTTCACCTTCTTCAGGAGCTCCTCAGCCAGTGGGGAGCCACCTGGCTGTTTGGCAGAGCCAATGGGGGTGGGCGACTGGCCGAGGGGACCTTTCCTGGGTGTTGCCATGGCAATCCCGCCTACACCATCCAGAGACTGAACCTTTCGGAGCTGTGACGACTCCAGCTGCTTCTACCCGGGTACAAAATAACAAAAAGGCACCAAAATAAGACATGTAGCTACAGGCTATTCAGCGTCACTATTGTTTCCCACCCTCCAAAAAAAGACAGCTACGTCTGTTTTCTGCACAGCCAAATATCTGCTCGTTTTCTGAATAAAAGTTCAGGATCTAGTTAACTTTACTCACATGCATGTAGGGGACCTTGAGGTGAGGCTACGAGCAGGTGTGTCACCCAGTGAGCCCTACCTTGGTCACCTGAGGGGATGACAGGGGTCCGTTGACGATGGTTTTCTTCAGCTGTTCGGGGGTAAGGCTGCTCTTCCCAGAATGCATTGCTGCCTGCTTCACCCCAAGACCATCCACCGTCTTCTTGGTTTCAGGAATTCTGGGACCCAGACCGGAAGGACGCAGCCCAGGGGCAGAACACAAAACCCTCCAGGTCAGTTTCTTTGGCAGACATTTAATTCAGTAAAACCCAACATTGCTCAGGCGTGACAATTACTTCCAGTAGCCGTCATACTTCTAACCCGTGGTTTTAGTACTGCACAATGTTTAACTATTTGTAGCAGGTCCTGCACCATGTACTCTACGGACACGAGGTTAGTTGTTTCTGGGGCATCGCTTAAAAAGTCATCTCTGCCTCCCCTCAAATGTCAAAAACTAAATATACAGCTTCAAGAGTCAGAAGATCGAAGCTAGCTACCTGGCCAACAGAACATGTTGTTTCAGCATCTCCTAAATAAGGGGCGTTATTTTAATATTTAGTGTAGTAACTGTTTGTGGCCAACAGGGGGCCCCCCCAAACAGGCGGGATCCCCCTTACCGCAGGTAAAAGAGCACGTAGGCCTGCTGCTGCAGGACGGCCTTGATGCTGCTGGGATGCACTGCCGAGTCGTTCATCTGGTACCACTGCCCATTGCTGGCCTGTCGGGAGCGACCAAGTTAGCGAGTTGGCGAGTTTCTGCACACGTGCTGGAAGAGCACCATCTGCAGGGGATGGGTGCAAAACTCAGGCGTGCGGTTAAAATAATCCAGCTGCCCGCAAATCTGGCTCTCGACCTTAACGCTACATCGCCCCCCCCCCCACTTTTATCAAAGGTACCGCATTCTGTCCCCAATTCTCAGTTTCCGCCATGAGTGTTTGCGGTGAACAGGACCCTAATTAACCCCGGCTGACATCACTCGGTACCTCACGCACGCACAGGCCCAACTACTGACCTTGACATAACAGTAGTAGTGTCCGGCATGACAGCTGTACCCAGAATGCACCAGGACCGCGTAGAGGCCGTACATGACGGGATCACCTGAGCTTTGAGACATGTATGGCCTGATGTTCAGGAACTCAGGGTAGCCGACATCCTAGAAGGGACAGAGAATGCCAGACAGATATGTGTGTGTGTGTGTGTGTGTGTGTGGGCATAATAAAAGTTTCTATTCTTACAAATGAGGACTTATTTCTGTGGCAACCTTTCTGATCCAAAGCACTGACACACTGACCTCATTCCAAGCCTCATAGAACCAAAGAACTGTGCTGACCCGTCCATTTAAAGGAACATGTGAAATGTCACCGTGTTCCAGGGTGAGGGGGAGCGTTTGTCTGACATTTAACGGGCATGGTGGGGGGCATCCTCGCAGAACGGGACGTACCTTGGTTATCTTGCCGCCGCTGAAGTTGGCGAACCTCTTGAGGGAGAGGGTTAGCACGTTGGAGGTGCGGTGGATGGAGAAGCGTTTGGTCGCAGGCACTTTCTTCTTGCATCTGAGGTGGGGGTGCGGAGAGGGGTGTATAACGCACTGTGAGGCGTGTGTCAGTGAGGGGGGCGGAAATGAGGGACCTCAAGGCTACTCTAGCAGTGCAAACCAAGACCTGCATGTTGGTCCTGAAGCAGGTGGTTCTTTCAACCTCACCTGCCTCATGAAAGCTACAGGGCCTTTTCCAAATCTGCAAGCAGCCCTGCCTCTCTGACTGCTGCCTAAATGGGCTTTTTCAGACCCTAAATTGCTGCCAGGCTCACAGCTTCGACTCATTTACTGTGGAGAAAACTCCAACCAACACATAATGCGGTGTAATTCACCATAATACCACGTAAACAAGTAATACCCTAATGGTCTATGGCAGGAGTGAAGGTAAGGACCCAAACTTATAACATCGTGGTGCAAAGCAGTACAGAGGGAAAGGACTCAAACCAACAACATGATGGTGTAACTCACTGGGCACACATGTATGCGTTCTCCCCACTCAGGACATCCGGTTTCACGAACAGCTCCAAAGCTCGCACGATGTTTGCAGCTTGCTGAAGAAAAGACCATGAGAAGTGTCTTTTAAGGAGCAGATGTGGTGCACGTGTGCATCTGCGCATGCGAGGGAGGGTGACTGTCAGCACAAACGCAGCCAGGCAGGAGACACAGAAGGTGCTTATCCGCCCAAAGCCATTTCTGCTTACAGAGGTGGAGCTTGAGAGTCCATCAGCTGTGGTGTGAGGGAGACACGGTGCCTGACAGTCATGCCTCCATGAATAACCACGCCCCCACTGACAGACACGCCCCCATTACTGACCACGCCCCATAATAAGCCACACCTCTGTGGATGACCACACCCCCTACTAACAGACATGCCCCCATTAATGACCACGCCCCCAAGTCAGCCACACCCCCATGGATGACCACGCCCCCACTGACAGAAACGTCCCTAGAAATGGTCACCCTCCCCGAGCAGTTAATGCTGCTTGATCTTTTTACAACAGGGGTTAACACAAACATCGCATTCCTCGGAGTGGGCCCCCTTGCCGTGTCCACAGATTTCAGCCTCC
>JAODJW010000041.1:2606201-2618149 GCA_026777045.1 Hyperopisus bebe | reverse complement strand
TGTGAAACGTTTTGGTGGTTGTAGGGCATTTTGCACCAAAGGTTAAGTGATGTGCTCAGGTGTGTATTGGTACAGCCGACTGTGTGAAGTGTTGTGAAAAACTGGACACGGTACTGAGACAAGTGTGAAAATGATTGGAAAAAACTGTAACGTTCAATAGCCTGTGACGAGTACAGCATGCTAACAGCTGAAAGTCATCCCAAGACCTACTGACATCATGTGGCGTGGCATGGGCGGCCTCGGCTGCCATTTAGTCTCCATTATTGGGCTGATTGGTCTGTGGTTCCTGCCACCATGACACTGCACGGAGATCAGAGGGGACGTATCATGGAAATAAGAGCCGTAGTGGCCAGTGAGCCCGGTCCCACAGGATGCGTTGGTGTAACCCTGAGGTACGACCATCTGGGCGTGGACAATGCTGCATCACGGGTGGGGAGCAATTCCAGCTCACCGCTGAGCAACCACAGTGACTCGTCTGGACATTTCCACACTACCCGATGGAACTCTTTATCATAGGCTATCTGATGAATTCCTGGGGGTGGATGTAAGGGTGGGCTTTGAAAAAATATAATTGGAGCGGTCAGTCGTACCTTGGTCATCACCTGTGATGCCGTTCCATGGAGGGGATCCAGGCGTAGCGGCTACACCACTAGTTCATGGCCACATGGGTCCTGTAAAGGGAGCCCAGGTTAAAAGCAGCAAATGTCCCGCATTTTTCCCTTGGTTCTGTCATTGGGCAGACATGCGACTGGTTAAGGACCATTAGAGAGGACATGCCAGAGGGGGTGAACAAACCAGGCAGGAACTTTCCCACCACTTTACAGCTGCAACCACCCCCCCAGTTCCTGTAGCCTCTGTGATTGGTTAGGGGCCTCTAGTGTCCAGAGGCTTTGCTGGCCCTCATAGGTTAGATAGTACATAAGAATTGAGAAACTCCTATTCCCATTCAGAATAATGACCCCAGAAGAGGCTTCTCAGACTCTAACGGGCTGAGTGTTGGACCTTGTGCCAGTTTTCAATAGACGCACATCACGGCAGACCAAGACAAAAAGAGAAAAATGGTCATCCTCTGTACTTCTACAATACTGTGTGGGTGTGTGCGTTTTTCTTCTCTTACATACTGTCAATTATGCTTTGGGTGGCCTTGACAAATTTAGCTTTCTACCCCAAACACAAACAAATATGTTCCAGAGGCAACACGAGTATCTGGCAGCTATCACAGCAGGCCTTGTTACTGCTGTACAGGGCCGGACTGTCCTTCCGTGCTGTTAGAATCATGGACAAATCAAGGGGTTGATATCAGTCAGTGCTGCATTCCATGAAATGTGGATGACCTGTGAGATCTGCACGTTTCATACCAAACCGATATATTAAGCTTACAGGACATTTCTGGAAGTC
The DNA here is from genome assembly GCA_026777045.1 of Hyperopisus bebe. Taxonomy (NCBI): domain Eukaryota; kingdom Metazoa; phylum Chordata; class Actinopteri; order Osteoglossiformes; family Mormyridae; genus Hyperopisus; species Hyperopisus bebe. Next base: position 2,616,751 of record JAODJW010000041.1, on the reverse strand, counting down.
AGTACAAGAGATAGTAGCCTACCAGCTTATCTGGTCACAACATTTATGTTAAACAAAGTGATTATCACACTGTCTGCCCGAAGGGTTACCAGCATCAAGCAATAGGGGATGTAGCTTGTCTGGTCATTTGTTGTAGAGTTCATCTAGCGGGTGGATCTACGCAGAGCCCCTTGCCCAGATTACACAAGCTACGGGAAAGCCTTGCTGCTATTGTGTCAAAAGAGAGGTATGACGTACAACAGTTACTGAAGAAGGGGCTTAAAAATTCATAGTTTTCAGCTGCCCTTCCTCTGAATAGGGAACTGACCGTTTGACCAGAAGGGTTCTAAGGTCACTTCCAAAGAGGGGAATCAGAGTTCAACGAAAACCTTTTTTCTACAACAAATCAAGACCAATTATTTTCATAATTGTTTTACTGTCTTCATCAATACAGGACAAAATTCCATTTTATTACTAAAGAGAGTTCTAAAAAGGGCAATTTGCCCCAGTTTCCCTTCCTTCTGATGCCTTACACCTGCTATGAATTATAATCTGTAGAAGACAGACAAATCAACCAGGCTTCAGAAAAAGACTAGGCTTGATTAACCAGCCCAGAGGGTGTGCATCTGATCCAAATTTAGGATGCTATTATAGAGGAACATACAGGGTTAATGAGCTTAGAAAGTGCCAAACAATTTGAAGCTGGCCTTCCCGGCTGTGTCTCTGTGAAGCTTTGCATGCCAGGGTTTGATTACTGCTCTATATCTCCAAGGCTGATGGACTTTTCAAAGCCACTGGGTCTGACAGGTTCCCTAACAGCTTCGGGCAACTCTGTCCAAGATCTCCTCCCCATGCAAAAAGGATCTTCCAGCTCCGTCACCTCTCAGAGTAGATGCCTCCAGCAGCAGCAACCTGGCTACAAAATCAGAGAAACTGGTGGAAACCCCTTGTTAATCTCAAACGGCTCTGACAAGTTCATGAAAGCAGACTGGGACCTCTTGACTTCCACTAAATGAAACTCTTGGATTCCTTGGTGTTTCTGTGTTAGCATCTCAAACTCTTCTGTACACCTATGCTCCTGCATGTGAAAGTTTGACTACAGAGATGAAAATCAACAGTCAACAGATGAACCACGCTTCAAGAACATTTTGATGCATTTTAGCACCGTTTTTCAGAAAATCGCTCTGTCACTATTGTTAAAAGAGCTCCATTCTTCGTGCTGTGGGGGTGGGCAAACTCGTCTAGGAATAGAGATGTGTGGCTTTGTGCTTCACCATAGTTTTGACAAAATGAATCAGCATATCCTTTCATTAGTTTTGAACATGTCATATCCTTTGATGTTCCTGATCCCCCCCCCCCAAAAAAAAAAAAATCCAACTCCCCTGCCTTATATAGACATACTCCCGTCATTTCTTATAAGGTTACACAAAACACCAGCAAATAGCGTACTTCCTCCTGAAATTCACAAAAAAAATAAAATAAATTGCAGACTCTGTTGGATTGTAGTGAGTAATTTATGAATGGGGGGGTCCCTGATCCACTCGTGACGTTTATTCTAACTGCTGACCCCCTGACCTCACATTGCATATTCTGGAAACACTGACACTAGTTTTTTTTTTGTTTACAAAGTACATCATTGGCGTTCTAGCTTGAAATATCCACAACATACAAATTAAATGGAAAACTTACTGAGACACTGTATTTCAGATGCTAGTTATAAAGGGAGTTTGTTTCCTTAGTTATAATTAATCATGGGGTGAAATCGCACGTATATTGAACAAGTGCTCACTGACACACAAGTCACCGTGGTCCTCTTTTAAGGTTAGGGGAGGAGCCCGCAGAGCAAGCCATAAAATGAGCCCGATCTAGGCGAAAAGAAAAACAGACCCCTAGAAGGCAGTGAAAGCAGACGTCTCCGGTTCAAACACGAGATTAGGCTGTGTTTATCCGGACAGATCCGTCCTGTTGGGTTTGCTTAGTGCGTTATTTTCGGCCGCGGCGGAGAAATAAAGAAGCCGCTCGGAGCGCTGCAACTTCGACCCTTTTCTGCGTTATTGCGAAGACGTCGTTCACGTTTATTTTCTGAGATCTATAGCTAGCTACGTCTTCGGCAGCAACAGCATTAAAGTACAGCTACGTGGGAAACATGACTTGTACAATAAGCGGCTTCTTCGCTACTCTGGTGGTGTTGCTCCTGTGGCGGGTGGAGGAAATCGCAGAAGCCTGCAGCTGCTCTCCGGTGCATCCTCAACAGGCTTTTTGTAATGCAGATGTAGGTAAGTAACCTCGCACATTTAGGTGACGTAGTGCAACCGCTATTTCTTTTTGCTGTAGACTATGATGGTAATGTTTCAGCGCGCGCCTTTGGTCTCGCTGGCGTCTGGTGTGTTACGCGTACAGCTGCATTTTTAATGAAATGATGAGAAGCATGCTGTTATCCTTCTTAAGGCATAAACATCACATCGTTGAGTTTGGCTGCGTTCAGTAGTGACAGCAGAATGTCCCGCGCTTATTCTAAACGCACTTGAAAGGTAATTGAACATTTCAATTGAAACTTAAAGCCTTATATAGTGTTGGCTTCTTTGTTTAAGATAATTTAGTTATTCGGCCACTCATTAGCAGATGACAACCACAGCCACACAGACGCAGCCCAGGTGGGACAAAACAAATACATTAAAAAGCGCGGTATAAAATCTCGCGCAAAGTACACCCAGTGATATGCAATAGAAAAACGAAAGTGACCTGGTAATTGGTTAATTGCAGTGTTTACATTTCTACCAATAGACCACGGTGGTAAGCAAAATAAGAGGATGAGTGACGGTGACAGGCAGGTATGGCAGTATGTGCCGAGTCCCCTGAAATACCTGAAGGATCTGGCACTGGATGGCCGCATCGCGATTACTCTTCCCCCTCCTTATAAACTGTTGGGTTCATGTTGCAAGTCCACTGAAGACAGGAATGTGATTTTTAAAATCCCTAGATTGTCTTCACCAAAAAAAAATGTCTATCAACGAGTATTAATTTCACCGCAACGTGAAGACGCGCACACTGAAATGGATGGAGTGGGGAAGCCAACAAAGATACCGTTATTATTCTGAGCATATTGCTATAATTTTGTCAAAAAGGTTTTCCTCGTAATTCATCTCTGTGGCCTTCGTTTGTGTTTCAAGTACAATATACTCATGCGAAGCTGCTTGCCATGATTAATGGACAAAAATGTTAATGTATGAAACGTATTTCAGTTCATATTACATTTAATACGATGTATTAGTGTACGGCACAGAGCTGTATGCCGCGCCTTACTGTAAGTGGGACAGTCACATTTTCTTTCACTCTGTCCGCCTTTACTCCCCGCCTCATCAGAAGATGCGAAATTTGTTTTCCTGCTTTTGATGCTACCCGGAGCAATTTCCTGTGACTTGTTCACCTCGGGACGTCCAAACGGGAGGATACCGCTTAAAGGAAAACAGGCTCAAACGTGCCCGTAAAAGTGTAATGGCTCTGAAATTCCATCGCCGTTTTCCCAGGCAAAGTTAAACTAACTTCCAGAAAATGGTTGTTTCATGTAGACAAATTGGATTCACAGTGCGTTTCCCCAGCATCAGCCACTGGCGGCTTTGCGAGAAAGGAAAAATATGAGCCGTTTTTCATCACTGAGAACTTCGGCTTATAATATTGCACTTTCATTATTTGAAATAACTGGAACCGTGGCACCGCAGGAGCCTAGTAAAGCGAGGCCGAGAGCCTGGGCTCCATTATCTTGTGGTTGTTAATAACCCTAATGTAACAGGTCATTCGCGACGTCGGAGCGCCAGTGGGCGGTCATGCGCATCGCCGTCATTTAGCACAATAATACAACCTCGATAGAACAGACAATTTTTTTATCTTAATATCTCAAAGCCAACGCTGTGTGGCTTGTTGTATAATATTACATTTGAGACGATTTTGATAGGTATCCATTTAAAAGTACAATACTTGGTTTATATAAATTCTTGTGTCCATGCAGGAAGAGAGATACATATTTAAACGATGTTTTTGTTTTTTTGAAAAAAGATTAGCAAGCAAACCACAGTAAAATCAAATGTAATTACTTTTCTTTCATTCTAAAACATCAATAAACATAGATTCTATAACGTTTATTAAGAAAAAAGAGGAAAACAGGGCCGGGCACTAAAGTGCACAGAGTGACACATCTTAGCTCTCACTTCAAATCTACCATGTGTTCTTGTGGCTGCATAAATTGACTTTGATGGTTAATTAACGAGCCAGTGGCTTTATCCTCTATGGCAGGCAGCTGCTAGCTCTCTTTAGCTAGCGGTGACGGCTGCGGCGCTCTCATCCACACTTAGTGCTATGATGCCGGCCGTGAAAAGTGGGCAGGGTAGCCAGGAACCAGAATTACAGAAACCGATTTTAGCAGCTTTCTGAAAGGCAAGAAGTGGCTATAGGCATCTGAGCTCAGTAATGCTGGGGAAAAAGAAGTTTAGAGTGAGAGGCAAACATTTACACATTTCTTTCAAGTGAGGAACAGGGTGAACGATGCCAGGTATGAGCCTTGGGTTGAGGTCTGGCCTATCTGTGATGTGGGTGAGTGCATTTTGGACAGGCCTTCTGTGAAGACGACTGTTTCTCTCAGAGCCCTTGCCAAGGCAGGATTCCATGGCACAGGGGGGCCAGTCTTGCCTGGTGTGTACGTGGCATGCGCTAGCAAGAGAAACGGAGTGAGAGAGAGATTTGGCGGTGGTCTGCATGCCGGGGGCTCGACGTTCCAGGTTCTCCTGCTTGGAAGGGACTTCGGCCAGCTCTCGAGTAAAAGGGCGGTGGCAGCCATCAGGCCTGAAGTATGACAGGAATGCTGCAACAGGTCCCACGGGACATTCCCACCCAGTTCAGGATTAATTAAATGGGACAGCATTAATCCAGATGCTGGCATGAATGGCGGAATTCAAGTCCCCCGCTTCCCCAGAGTTCCACAGGAGCCCATGGCTCTTCCCCTCCCCTTTAATTTTTTTATAGTTTAAATTACTTATTGGGAGTGGAATTCAATCGGAATCCAACTTCCCAGCAGATTACAGAACCATCTGGCCCAGTATGACGTCTGGTTCAGTTCTGGATACACACAAGCGGAAAAGCAATAAAATGCAGAGGACCTTTAAGAAATATGTATGGTATTCTCCAAGTGGTGTGAGAAACTCCTCCCATCTGGCTTATTATTATTTAGTCACATAGCTGACTCTTTCATCCATCACAGCTTACAACCTTACTGTTTACACAGCTGGATATTTTAACGAAGAATTTCAGGTTCAGCATTTTGATCTAACAACCTTCTGGTTACAAGCTCATGTGGGATGCTACAGTATAATCTATTGTTTCTTTTCTTTGTACCAGTTGGCTTTGATTCAGCACCCTGGTTCTATGATACTGAAATTCACCAGCAGTATGTGGACAGTGTCATTCCGAATGTTCTTATAATGAGTGTCAAAATCTTTTAATACAGTCTCGGTATATGCAGAAGTCAACATGTATATAGTAGTAGAATATTCAGCTTAAGTGAACTGATATATCTAATTAATATTTAAAAGCATAGTATAGTTTTTGTTTTTTAGACTTGATTTTTTTTTCTCTGAGATGTCTAATTTGATAGAATTCTAAAGAAACACTTTATGTCATAAGTGTGAGGTTAGTACATACCATGGTGAGCCAATAGCAATGACCAAGCTTTTAAGAAATGGACAATACCTTCAGGAGCCCCTTAAGATAATGAGTGAATCAAATTATTATTGCAGTGCTGTCACTTCACCCACTTTTTAGAATCACACGTGCAGATACTCTACGTGCAACTTGCTGTAACATGAGTGTGATATCTGAATTCATGAATGGGACTCTGCTGTAGGTAGTGGAGGAAATATAATTATGAAAAATATACCTTTCTGAATGGGGGGGGGTCATTCTACATATGAATATGTTTTCTGGTGTGATAAACCAGAGAATTCATTTAGTCATCACCTCACAAAACTCGAAAATAAAGTTCTTGGGAGTTAAACTATACATACTTTTGGATTCTGAACCAAAGCTTGAGTACTGAACTGACATTAAAATTGGTTCCTTGCAGTTTAAATTGCTAAAGACTACAGCACATATAACTTCCCTATAAAGACCCTAGTGACTTTGGCAGCCATTTTTACTCTTGGATTTGAAGGGAACTATTGGAAGAAGGTGTTTGAGGGCATATGCAGGGTTATTTTACCTAGTGGTTAAGTTATCAGTCAGTTGTTTCCTGTAGGATAGTCAAAAGGTTCATGCAAATCGCTTCCTGATGCTATACAATTTATTTTTGCTCTTTCCTCTCCACTCCTGCAAGATGCGTGATTCTCATCTTGTAACACAGTTGTGCAAGGCAGCAACGGAGCCACAAAAAAGTTATCCTTTGCAACTACTGCAGTAACACATTGTTTTTATGGTGAGGATTTCTACACAGAATTTAGGAGTGTTGCAACCATAACAGATGGCATCATTTTCTCTGTTTGTGTAAGGTAAGGAAAATAGGAACTGATATGTTACAAAACTGAGTCAGGGTGAAGTGGTTGTGGTAATATGGAGATAAATGTAAGATAATGTTACCTAGCTACTCGCCACATAAATGTGTTTAGTTTATCAACTTATACTTGAATCTATAAATCAGCTCTTGAACCAAATGCAAAACAGAAAATGCAGAGAAAACCTTCAGAGTGGAGCAGAGGGGGTTGCTGAGCTCGGCTGGCCCTTGTGGGGATTGCTGATGGACCAATACTGGATGCCTATAAACGGAAGACAGTAGTCACTGCTTGTTTCTCACTCTAACTCCCGCTGATGATCACGCACTTCTGTCACCACCTCATGCCCCACTATTAAAGTGGAAACAGTTTAACGGTATTCTAACAGTAATAGGGTGGTGGATTTTATATGTATGGTGCATCCTCTCTCCAGCACTGTTTTCATTATACTTGCATCACAAAAAATATTTGCTGTTTCAGCTTCCCACAAAAATAAGCTGATAGTTCACATGGACAGCTTAAAAGGATCTGGAAATGAGATGTGTAGCGGAGGGGCAGCTGGGAAATAGCTGAGATTTGACAGGAAGATACATGATCAGTGAAGGTCAAGAAAATTTGTTCAGGTGTTACGCAGTATTACTTTTACAAAACCTTTAGAAAAATCAGAATCTTCATGAAGTACCAGGCTTGCTTTTAATCTAGGAGAAAGAGACCATAGCAATGAAGGTTTCACTTCAGTTCTCACATTTCTTTGAGCAGTTACTACATAGGTTTGGTCATATGGGACAAAAAGAGGACAAGCCCCTTGGCTTTACAAAGCTAACGCTACACAAACCTACACATCTCCAACAGCTGCATCGCATTCTGGATTAAAGCGAGCATGGTAATATTACACTACATTTTGCATTGAAGAATATAGTCTGGATTCAAGGCTTCAAACAGGGAAGAGGGATAAGCAGCTGTTATTGTCTGCACAAACTGTACTTAGATCCTGTCATGTAGATCAGTGATTTTGGTCATATGAATAAACCATATATTTGTATGTGCTGCACATGCAGGGTGCAGCTCTGCAGCTTTGAGTTCTGTGCCCATGATCAAAAGGTTTGTCAGTTCAAATCCTGCTGGTGGCTGAATGATTTCACCACTGAGCAAAGCCCTTAACCCTAATTGCTCCCAGGACACTGGCTGACCTTTCTCTCTGTTCCTCACATGCATGTTGCTTTGAACAAAAGCATCTACCAAGTAAATGTCCTAGTAGTGAGATGGTCCTGAAAACTCTTACATTTTTTTTTAACTCAGACTGAGTTTAGACTGAGGCCTGCAGTTTTACCATCTCCCCCCCTCTCTATAAAGAGGAAAAGAGCCAGGGCAAATGGAGGTGGGGGACCAGGTATTGACACCACGCCAACTGGGCTGTGTGTTCACTCCAGCAAGCTTATTGGCTGACCTTATGCAGAAATTCTGAAGGAGACTGTTAGCTCCAGGAAAATAAACAAGCAAACAAATAAATAAAGTCCAGGGTATGTCCGTTCCAAATCCAAAAGCACACCCGGTATCCAGACAGACCCTGGCTAAGAGCAGCCATATCACACAGGGCCCCCGGGCAGCAGGAAGGGCAGGTCGGCAGGCCTGTTAGACGGAGTATTCAGGGTAGAGGAAGTGGCAGGGATTCCATCTGCTGTCTGTCTGGAGATGAGGGGGGCTCATCAACAGCAGAGCTAGCATGCAGCTGCAGGGTTCAGCTCTCGTTTTTTGTTCATTGGCTGTAGGGGATGTGCAGGGTGTGCATATGGAGGATGAGGTTATAAACCTGCATGGGCCTCCGGGCGTAGGAAGGCGACATGTAGAACCTCTCGCTTCGGGAATCCGCCGCGGCTCAGGCCTCCCCGCCAATGTGCGAAGGTGCTTTTTCACTAGGGAACTTGGGACGGAAAGCCCTCCCAGCCCCACCTCTCTATTGCTCCCAGACGTTGTTTTTCCCCATTTCCAGACAGATGGCCACTGCAGTACAGTGACGAGCCGCTGTGGTTGGCGACTGGCACGCCTACACCAGGAGACCCCATTACCACAGCTCATGAGCTCAGATATACGGAACGCGAGATCACACACTGCTGTGGATGTTTATCCTCCTCTACTCCGTCCTTTACGGCTAATACAGTGGGTGTGTCAGCTGGAAGTGAAATTAATTAGCTGCTCTGGGCTGTCCTTGAACTAGGAAGCAGAACCATAGGCCCACACAAATCGGTTTTTGGCTAGGAGCTCTAATATACAGATAAACACAGTTTTAGAATTTGTATTATACTCTTCTCATTCTAACATGCTGAAATAGATGTCTTCTGTAACATTTTTTTATTATTTTCATTTGTTTTGCTATTTGGTATTCAGGCACTATATTGATGCAGCCAGTATCTCTACTGGTTAAAAATACTGACCTGCATGTCACCGTCAAGTCTCATGAGGGGGTGCTGCATTTTTGGGAACAGCTGAATTGCTCTAATACCGTAAAAATGGATACAGCTTATCAGTAAATGTGATAGCTACATAAGTAAATTTAGTTTGATGATTTCATGATGAATATTTACTTAAGATAATCATGTATAGCTGGTATCCACAGTGTCTCCTGCCTTGAGGCCTGTGTTTCCGAGGTTAGGCCTCCACACTGCAGTGCTGGATAAGCAATATGGAAGATGGATGGAAGGACACTCATGTATAGTGTAGAGCAGGGGTTACCAGCATGATGCCCACGGACACCAGGATGCCCCCAAGGACCACATGAGTCGCCTGCAGACCTGTTCTAAAAATAGCACAACTCACCAGTGAGCAGCGTCTAAGATTAAATTTTATCCTGTTGCTATTCTTCTTTAATCACATTTGCATTTATATTTGAAAATGACAATATCTAGAAAAAAGCATTTAAAACGTGTTTATAATACATGAAGTTTATATAAGTTTAGGAGGGCGTTTCAAACTGGTGGCCCTTCGTATGGCTCAGTACCCATGAAGCAGCTCTCAGTTTCAAAAAGGTTGGTGACCCCTGGTGTAGAGTGTACAGTGGTCTAAACGCCGTCAGTGTGGTATATTGTCACTCATCTTGTGCTTTGCATGGGGGAGGCATTTGTGAGTTACAGCATGAAAGCTGCATCATTGAGTAAGTGGAGGGAAGTGAGTTTAGGAAGCAGGTCCTAAAGGACACAGGAAAAAAGTGAACGATCATGATAAATGAACACAACTTCTGGAAAAGTTTGTTAGAGAATGAAAACAAGCTTTTTTTAAAATCTAGAGCTACATGTCTTGCAGTGCAGCTTTTTTATACAGCTGGATTGCTTTGCAAAGGTATTTCTTCAAAGTGTACAACAGCATATGACACTCTGAGACATCACCTAGAGCCCCTTGGGTTAAGCTAGGCTTCTAACACCACTGCCCCTGCTGCCCCCTCCCCAGCATCAGAGTCCCACATGCCAGTGATCCCAGAACCCCCCATGATCAGAGCTCCCAAAACGAAGCAACTGCAGAAACTTGCAGGGGTTTAAGATTTTGCTGACATCCACTGGGACACTGCATCTGCAGTGTTTGGGTCTCCTGAGAAGGCCTATGATCGAGCAGAAGAGGAGGCCTGCTGGCAAGGCTCAGGGACCCTTGTTCCCAAGAGTTTGTGCCAGAGTGTGGTTACTGTTATTCTGTGAGAATGACACTTGTAACTTTCCCTAGGCATCAGACACAGACATGGGTTGCTACAGCTGTTAGTGGTGAAACACCCGTCAGTTTAGCTAAAAAAAAAAGAGAGAGTTGTCTGAAGAGTTCTTGGGGTTAGGAAATCTAGCTCTTCCTACAAACTGAGACTTATGTATTGTAATTATTTAAGCGAATGACTCATTTAACTTGTTTGCCAATATTTACACGCTATGGCCTCACTTTGGAATCAGGGCAAGTGGGAAAATAAAAGAGCAAATCTCTCTCTCTCTCTCTCTCTCTCTCTCTCTCTCTCGAGGGCAGTTGGTTATATACACAATGTCTTGAAACAAATTTAGTTCATCTAAA